>JADDOH010004904.1:0-168464 GCA_016648135.1 Agrypnia vestita
TTGTCCAAACACAAAGTAACTCGATTTGATGTTTAACTCTATAAACATCAAAAATGTTTAATCAATGACATCGTGTTGAAATCAAATCTAAAGTAATTCTAAAAAGGACAAGTAGGTACACAGACATACATCTGTACGTTCTTTACTTTCTGCCGGAAGACTATCGATACCAGTTATCGATACACATGAGAAAGTATTCGTTACATTTGATTCAGCATACAAGTATATGTCACCAGATATTCGTTCTTCGTTACGTGTTTGCATCTGTAAAACTGATGGACAATTATGTGAGTCCCTACGTCATCTCAAAATCTTCACGCTTGGTGCTCACAGAACATAAATGTTTGTGTCCAGGCCCCCTGGGAGGTCTGGCTTATTTGCTTGTCCGGGGGCAGTAATTTCTCGCTATTATATTTTAATACCACACACACGGGGTGGGGTGTAGTGAGTATCCGAGTGGATATTTATCATAATTTTATCCTTTGTTTGTTTAACCTTTACCACGTTGTAATATAAAATAGCAGTACGCAGACGTGCTGATAGTGATTTTATTTTAACTGTTGGCGTAACCATCGTAATTTGAGATTTAAATCTGATAGTATCGATGATTGATTTTTAGCAATTCGACGGGCAACCATCGGTACTAGATAACGGTTGCCATTCAGTTTCCATTCAATGATTTGACCATCGCTGCTGTTGACTTATTATGTTACCGAAATAATTTAAAGATTTTTTAGAGAGATATAATATGATTAACTAGTCATCGCATTTAAAATTAAAGATAGTTCGTAGTAAGTTCTTCTCACTATCTCCTCGGTAACTACCAACATCTTAATTGTTTATATGTGCTGGCTTTCAAGGTCTCGATGTCAATTTTTCTTGTGTAATACATACGTACTACTAATACCTACTGCAGCTTGTGTTGTAAATTATTATTTATAATACGTTTCCAGTGTTTATGTAAAAGCCCTAAGGAGGGACGTTATATAAATAAATAAATTTAAAAAAACACACCGCTTCTCCACAGGGGTATGCAGGGAGGACAGAACGTCATACTCGTCTGTTCTGGTACATTTTTGCCACATCAGCTTTCATATATCTTCTCGTGTACCTACGCTTGTCAGATATTGCCGCCTTTAATAGGGCCGTCTTCCAATATTTGGTTTATCTGATCGCGGACTCCATTTATTCCCATTGCCTTCAACACTTACACTTTTTCTTTGCTCATAAATTTAACAAGAACCAACCTTTTCTTTATTCTATCTGCTCCGCTACAGCCAGCAATGCATTTCATACAAATTTTCTGAAATGGGCAAAATAGCCAAAGTACAATCAATGTATTTATATTAATGAATTGCTCAACCGTTCTAAATGCACCACAGCGGATAGATATGATTGGATGGAGCAGCACAATCCATTAAAGACAATAGTCCCGCTACAGAGCCATGCGGAGTGTGGTCATTGTTTACAGACGGTGATGATGCACGTCCGAAATACGATACGAGGCGACAATGGTTATTTGGGTCAATACGATCAGCGGTGGAATTCCGAGAGAACGCGCTCGGGCATGACTTCATCATTCGCCACTTACCGCGCTTCATTGTTATTAATGCAAGAAAAATCAGTCTAATTATTAAGCTAAAACGATTAACGAGACATGGCAACCGCTGTAGGTGGTATGTGGTAGCGGCGCGTCGTCAGTACTCTGAAATCAGCTGTAGTAGAATTTCTGCAAATAAATCGAGTCTAATAAAAATAAAATGTGCGTCTCGTAATATTCCTATTACGATTCTTATAATAACGTCATGGGGTTGCAGCGGTGAAATGAGACACTTGAAATGAATAAAGTTTTATTTTATATACAAACTTAACTGGAACACTGTTCGATAAGACAAATTTTGCATTCTAATCCAAAACACACACACTAGAGCTTGCGGAATCCTCAAATCACCCATGTACATGTATGTTGAATTAAAGATTCTCAGGGGTTGAATATGTAAGAAATAAATTATCTCGGGTATCCCGCGTCAGTTAATACTGACAAGGCTGCTGTACTCCCGACAATTTGAACACACCGCACTACTCATCTTCAGGAACTAAGACGACTAAGACACTTAGCCCTTAACTGCTGACCTGAAAATACATGTTTCTCTACGGTTTCTGGAGCGACACTTCAGTGATAAGTCACCATCTATTGACTCATTTTCTTTTTATTTATTCAATTTGATTTTCTGTTTCAAAAAGTCTAATCTGTGTATACTTCGAATTGTCCCTTCCAATCTACAAACCTCGCCTTATGTAACATCTGAAACTTTGGCGCTACAGTGCAGCGAGCAAATCTCATATATGTGAAACAATATCAAAAGTCTAATAACCTGCTCGACACAATTCATACTAAATGAACGGTATTATTATATCTATATGTGCTGAATATGCGCTGAAACCGACCCTGAGGTTAAGTATTGCACTTTGCCAGAAAAAATCTTAGGCGAACATTTTGTGACTTTCTAGGTGTTAGTATTCGGTTTCAGAGTACTAGATAGAGTATAGAAAAATATGCGTCTGCAAGATCTTACACCAAAGCAAATAATATTTTAAAAAATATTTGTCACACATTCACAACACGCATAACACGATTTTTTTTATATATTGTCTAATAGGCAACGGAAATTTAATATTATTGGGTTCAATATATTTTTGAGCACAAAATTCTCCAAATAAATCATTAGGGCCCATTTCTTGGCCCACATCTGTCGATTGTGATGCAGACCTCGACCTCCCACGCACCCTTATCTTACGCATCATTTTTACTCTCAAAAAGATGTAACGTTTTCCCTATCTTTACCGTTCATCGCTGCGGAACATTTCGTGGAATAAAGCAAAATGTTTCTGCCGAAATGGAACAATCCGTTGAAAGAGAATTCTTCTCGTCTTGAAAGATAAAAATAGAACATTGAATGCATTGAAGAATCGAGTTTGGTTTTGATTTCTAAAAATCTCGTTTAATCCTCAAGTTATTTTTGACAACGTTTCAAACTCTTACAAATATCATTTTAACAAAAAGATTCAACCATGCCTGTAATTGTCCGTGCTTAATTTGCTATGAGAATTAGATTACAAATTGGTTAACTTTGTGTACAATTTGTTAAATCTATTTTAAGTAATCTTGATTAATTACTAATTTTAAAAATAATTTTAATATTTATTATATGTGCATTTATGAACACGCAAACCAAATTAGATCTAATTATAGTTGAAAAATCTAGAAAATTAGGACTCTAAGTTCATATCTAATAAACTCTTATCTCTAATAATCTCATTTTTTTAATCGATTTTTGATAATTGTATGTTTTCTGACGCAATGCTTATTTTACGATAAAAATTTCCTTTTTTATGTGTATCTTTTAGGTATTTTATTTTTTTTAACATTAATGTATAGTGTGTTATTTACCAATTAAAAATAAAATCTTATGCGATTGAAGCTATTTTCTTTTCTTTTGTGAAAAAAAAATATATCGTGTTAAACTAGTATTTCTTTTTTTTCTAAATATAAAATATTTCTGTCACGTTATATTGCAGTAATTACTGTTATTACATAAAAAAAAATTTGACACTGTTTTGTTTTATAATTTCTTTAAAATTTATTGTTAACACAATAATTTATACTAATATTTTGATAACAAGATGTTAAATATTGCGTATAAATTATTAGTGAAAGAATTTCGCATTATTTTCCTCTTTATCATCATCCCTCTCCTTGCAGGCGATTGGATACCACCGTGGTGATTTTTATTTGACAGCTCTAAAAGACCTTACGGCTGTGAAACTAAACCTTTGAGTTTTTTAACCAGGAAAAGAACAGTATTTTTCCCATATACTTACTTACCTAGTGCTTTCCTTGAAACATCATCTGAAATGCATTACTAACGAACGAATACTAGAGATGGGTAGTTATTTTACTATACGTATACATACATGTTTATTGTTCATCCGTTATTTAACCACCCATTATACCTTCTACCTACGTGCGTGTACACCATCACTTTTCAGCGTTATTCAATTATTTTCATGGTGGTCTGAGTTAATACGTTGATATCCATCAATTTATTGTTTACATTTTTTCATATTAATCAATATTATTTTATTTAGAGATCCTGGCCTTATTATAGAAGACTTACAAGCCATTATATTATTATGTCATGCTCGCGACGTTCCAGACAATCACACAATAATAAACACTAAAAATATAGCGCACACATAATTTTTAACAAGATACTTCTTTTTCATTAGCCATTTTCTATCGAAAGTTAACAATTAAGTCGCGGTATGCTTATTTATCCTGTAAAAGGTCACCGAAATTTTGATAATTTAATCACTTTCTATGGTTCTCAGCCATGACAACCTCTTTCTACCGATCTTCCCCTAAATAAGTTACCACATTTCTCGTTGTGGAGAAGTTTGTAGCTACCCTTAGTTTGATAGTTGTTGTTTGTTCTCCTGATTCATCCATTCGTCTTCGTACCTTAGAATTGGTAATGAGGTCAATCAGGGATATTTTAAGCAAATGCCGATTTGGCTACAAGACACTTACTTATTAGTACTTCGTTATTGCTACACCCATCACTAGTATTTGTCAAACCAGCTGTGTCATTGGGAAGTGGACGGGGTGGATGTGGTTAGCAGTTCTATAAACAAACTCAAAAATTGTTCGCACCAATATACGAGTAGTACACACCTTACATTAGTCGCTCCTAGTGTATTCGGCTTCTGCACATTGACCGCAATTTGTTTTTCAACGTGTATATCTGCCGTATGATATTATTTTCTATAATAATGTTTTCGTCGGTGGCAACGCCTCTTTTGATGTCTGTTTAAAGTATTTTTTATAATTATTTCTATTGTTCTAAGGTGCATTTATTTTTATTATAAGTGCATGCTGCAGATCCTCATAATTGGGGTTGACAACCATTTTGCTCGTATGTAATGTATGTATTGTCAACGTCTTTGTATGTTTTTTTTAAAATTTAAATAAAACACACATGCACTTCGATAAATAAATACCCCTATAGTGGTATGATAAATTTTTATACCCCAGATCACAATAATAGTGTTGGACCTTTAAATCGCACAATAGATGTTATGCTCGCATAGTTATTGTATCGCTTGCTTGGTGTAATGGCGAAAATTGTAACATGTGTTTACTAAAATGTTCTCGTACTATCAATACTGTGAAGTTAGTATATTTGTTGGCCTAGTGGCAAGAAACTCGCCTAGTTTTCCAATGGTTGGGGGTTCGAGCCTCAGTCCAGGATCAAGTAATTTAATCCTATTTTCATGGCACAGGCGTTTAGCTTAGCCCGAAAATTCTATGAGTATTCTGTGATATGTATTCTATGTACGCATCTTTATTTTAAAGTAATGTAATATTTAATAAAAATCATAAATGGAGTATATTATTACTATGGATCAAGTATAATATGATGTAAGTAAGACACCATTTTGAATACTGTGTGGTCCTCTGTAACTCATAAAAATATCATATCCATAAATCTGTCAGTTTCACCTGTAACGAATGGAGCTTTTACAGCGACCGCTGGCCGTTAGCTGTGACGCGGGCCGCTAGTCGTTAGGGAAACTCTTCCCCGCACTCATCAAAAGGTAATCACTCGTGCGATAACTTACAGAAAGAGATTTATTATCTTTGGGATAACCAAATTATTAATTATAAAATATTGAAACGAGGGAAGATACGCTGAAATAATATCATACGTTTTAAATAAATATAAATCTGACATTACGTCGCTGCAAGAAAAATCTAAATAAATCTAAACATTGACGGGAAGTAAACGTTCTGTATTATTAATACAGATCTGGCATTATATCGCCGCAAGAAAAATCTAAATAGCGTAACATTGAGAAAACAATCTCCCGTCTTGTACAAATATATATTTCGGTACTTGTACCTATCTCATCTCAGACTTTCTCCTTTTTTAATCTAAGCAAATAACAATATGCAGAATACATACTATTTTCATTATAATAAAATATACTTAAATGTGAATACAAATAGAATGGACGAAATACATGGTAATAATTTTAAAATTTACATAGCACTTAGGTATATTCTTTTAATTATTTTATATATCCTAGTCTTTTTTTTTCAATTCCTATTTCCCTGGAATTTCATCACAGATTTTCATTGCACTGTATATAGTATAAATTAAGATTTGGACCTGTTTCTGAATGACTCATTCTATATCTTTTTCGTATGTCATGTTATAAACTACATAAATTGTTCTAAGAAAATATTCCGATATGTTTCCGATGAGGATTTTAAGAAAAATTACCGTAACTAACATATGTACATTCGGCCGTATTCTGAAAATAACAATCATTGCTATTTCGATATCTCGACAGTTATTTTATAGCATTGTAACGCTGTAAATATTTATATAAGTATACAGGGTGTAACAGAACTAGTCCACAATACTTTACAGGTAGATTTCTTCGTTGATTATGAGTCGAAAATGTTCAAACAATCAATAGTTACAAAATTATGCGATATCAGACCTTGCATTTTTTCAATATTATTATTACAAGTCTCATTACAGTAACTTATATCAATTACAAAAAATTCTTTCGTTTCAATAAAATTTAAATAAAATAATAAAAACCCTGAAAAAATTCCAATTGAATAGTTGGAGTTGGAACATTTTTATCACTTTGTTTGACTAGCATTAAAGGGAATTAATTTTTCATATTAAATATAACTTATTTTTATCAACGTTTTGCAAAAAACAGGTCAGAAATATTTTTAAAAAAATGCAAAATGCATATCTCCTTAACTATTGGTAGGTCATGGTTGATTAAACATTTTCGACTCGTAATCAAAGCAGGAATCCACTTGTGAAGTATTCCATATGTTCCATATTTTCATGGCACTGTAAAAATTTTAAAAAATCTATAAAAATTAAATAATGTGTATCATATGTGTAAAATAGTATGTAAAAAAAAAAAAAAAATTGGAACCAGCCGTTAAACCAGACTACGTACAATTTTTTTTTCTTAAATTGAAATGCGAACATTGCGAACACGTAATGCGTGTCACATCAATATTCTTACCATTTTCAAACTAAGCTAAACGCTTGTGCTGTGAAAATACGACTAATTTGCTGGTCTGGAGTGAGGTTCGAACCCGCGACCTTTGGCTCACGAGGCGAGAGTTTTAACCGCAAGACCAACAAGCTACTCCAATTTTACCAAGATTTTTCCGTTAATTCATTTCTATATATTTTGGCGGTCTGCGGTTGAGACATTTAACACACGCAGAGTGTCTCCAGGAATGCGGCTTGGTTTCCCAATGTAATTATGTACACGCTTGCACAACCGTCTAAGCCGCCCCGTCGGGTCTGGCCTCCTGTCTTTCCGCCGACTCCATCCGTCATCTCGCTGCTCAGACGGCGATCCTCGCGGGCCCATTAGCGTGCGGACCGTGGGAAAATCATTCGCGACTTGGCAATTTTGTACGCCGCGTACAATCTGAGAAAACGTCATTTCAGTTTGCATGCGCGTGAGCTAGACACGCTCGCATGCAAAAAACTGGTCCAGCCCGTCCTCGAAGTCGGTGATGCAAGGATTTAATGTACTGTATCAAGATATGTTATAGATGTCTCGAAGAGATGAAGCTCCTTTTTTACTTTCTTTCTTTTAACTCGTACCGTTTGCTTGTCTGCCGAAAAAACTTTGGATCGATTTTTAATCTTTTCCCGTCATCCAATCGAGCTGAAACTTTGCAGGCAGATTCATGGCTTTGGATCACGAGTGTCCTAACCACAAGACCAACAAGCTACTTTTGCTTTTTTACGAATCATTGTTTATATATACATATTTATATTTTTTAAGGTGTTTTTATGATTGTTCATTTCTCGTTTAAATGCGTTATATTTTTACTCTCTTTATATTAACTCGTGGTTTCTGCTTGCTTGCTTGCCAGCTTGCCATCGAAAAAAATTTGGATCGATTTTTTACCCCTTTCCCGTGATTCAATCGAGCTGAAACTTTGCAGGCAGATTCATGGCGACGATAAAAATGATCTAACAAATTTTCGTTTTAAAAAATTTAATATTTATAGTATAATTTTGGATTTTTAGAAATTTTAACGATTTATATATTGTTTAATTTTCGAGTCCGACGCGTACAGTAGGCGCGAAACCTGTTTCAATGAGAACGGGAGTATAATAAAAACTTGTTTTTTATGGGTTAGTTTTTTATACGTAAAAGTAGGTATGGAAGTCTTTTTGGGTGTCCATAGGGCTTACGACCTAAGTGATCACTCGTAAAGTTCAACGATTCCACCCATGATTGACAACCAGATCCAATTTTTAAAGTTGTACCTGTATATGTATGTTAATAATTTTAACAATGAGATTTTAATAATGTACTTTTCTCTGTTTCAGGTATGAATTTCCACTAAATCATCAGAAACGAAAATTTTCAGTATTTTTGACGTCGGTAAGTTCATCACTTTTAATAATTTAATTAATTAATATTTCGTGAAATATTAATTTCATTCAACTTTCATAAGATTTCGTTCGCACTTGAGAGCCCTTCGGATAAACCAAAATTATAGACCAACAAGATAAATCTGCCATATACATTATATTTTATGGCTATGGTTATCTCAGTAATGAGAAAAATTAAATCATTTATGTATAAATTGTTTAATTTTTCTCTATGAACATAAATTTACACACTACGTGTTATATATTACAGTAAACCAAAGACGTAATTTATTTAAGATAACTTGCAATATTTTTGTTCGCCTCATACCCCATGTGTATTTTATAGGTATGTTGTTCAAATTCATAATTTTAATTATAAAAACTTCTAATTCTTTTGTATAGTATAGTCATTTCAATAATAAAGTCAGAACTCAGAATCCAGTATCAATTCCTATTCACAAAAGCTTTCGTTTCTGTAAAAACAAAGCCTGTCAAGAAAATATTACTAAGTATTCATTTGATAAAACCTGGAGGCTTTTTTGAGTTTTTTATTATTTTCTTTAGTCGTTACATTTTATTACGATTTACTATAAAACGTAACTCAGAAAGTTCAAGGTTTTAAAATTTAACTTCTGTAGTTATAACTTTTAAAATACGTATATGGAGAATATATAATTCATAATTTTTGTTCTAAGATGTTAAATTTAGGGAAGATTTTATTGTGCCAGATGTGAAAATATTGCACAAATTCTCGTATGCTAAAAATTAAAATAGTGTTTCAAAATAATTATGCACATTTTCGATGTTAAAATTGTAATCACAAAGTAATTAGTGGGTTAATATGACATAAAAATTATACAACATTAAATTGTTAGTGAAAGTGATTGTTATGGCTTAGCAAACAGACGAGTTTATCGTCGATCATTACTCTCGCATCTGAATCTTCCGTTGAGCCCATGAATCTACCATATATCACATCTCGTGTTCTACGTATTGCTTATATTAATTAATATCGATTCTTCTTTGGTGTCACAATTTTTTTTAAATCAATAAAAATCGTGCTGACCCAAAACCGAGGAGGCAGCAAATTTCAAACAATTAGAAAAATGTTGCAGTCACCGAGGATTACTAATTTAAAATGTACTGAATTCTAGATTTTATGCATCTATCTCTTCCATAATCATGTTTCCTAAAAATTTTTAGGCTATGTTTCCTATTATAATCTCGGATCCTCGATGAGTGCATTAATTTGTTTTGGATATTGCTGCCTTTGCTTTTATACCCTACAATTATATTATTTTCTTAACTACGAGTATATTCGTTGAACAAATTTTTATGAACTTCCACAACTTACGACAATTTTTTGACGGAAAAACGAAACAAAAAAACGACAAAAATAGCTGTATATAAAGAGCGTTTTTTACAATCTTGTTGTGCAGAAGAATTTAAAGAATTTTTTTCTAAATAAAGTTAATAAGTTAATAAATATAAAGAATAAAATTAATACACTTAATAATTAAATAAAGTTAAAAAGATGTAGATACTGATATTAAACTGAATTATATTAAAATGTATTAAAAAACTAAAAACATTTAATGAAAATATATTTTTTGAAAATCCTTTTGGAAGAGGAAGAACATTAATAAATTATTGACATTAGTGGGCTACATGATTTTTAACTTCTACATTTATGATTTATTCTCTAAATGTTATCAATTTCTTTAAAAAATATCCAATTCATATATATAAGATGTGGTTACCATGGTAAGAACTGGTTGGCAATAAAGCACGAATCTATGATTTTTCATCAGTAAAAAAGTAATCGTGTATACTTATATACATGCGTTAGAATTTATACTTCTTTGGCACACAAAAAAACATGAATTAAAACAACATTAAAGCAAAAACTAAACGTATTTAAAAATATACATTACCACGACCATTGCGACTTCCTCTGAGGTTCCATAATTGACATCGTCGTCTCCATTATTAAAAAGCTGATGCCAAGAATCGCTGAGTAATTACAAGGTTTACTAGCGGATATTTCCAAACTGAGAACATTCTGTCAAACGCAGCTGAACGTAGTCAATCATAGAAAATAACATGAAATACAGAAATCTGTACGAAAAGCCCCTTTTGCCATTTCGATTACATAGCTAAAATCGTAATTCAATAAACAGTTATAATTTTCAATTGTAATAATAATCATTCGTCAGCTTCTTAATTGAACATATTTATGATTGGTACTCGATTCAAGATGGTCGACAATATATTATTTATATTACTGGAACACTAATTTCATCTGAATATTTTTTGACAGTTACGCAACAAACATAAACAATATATGAAATATACACATTTTTCTCCCTTTGACCTTCTGGTACGTATGGATGCACGCGCATTTCGTTGCATACTAAAATTTCACTTTAATAGCTAACTTCATAGTCTCGCATTTCCGATACGTGCGCAACTTCCGTTACAGTAAAAAAATTGCCCGGAATGCGCCAAAAGATATAACTTCAAAAATACATTTTAAAAATATGTAGGTACTTGCATAATATTCTACGATCTTTCGTTTGAAATGAGTACAGTTTTCTATTTCAATACGGCTGCCTGGAAAATTCTCCACGGCACATTTTAAGACCATTAACCATTATATAGTAAAATTTTATGACCGAGAATATTAAAACGAAATGGTAGTCGACGCACTACGTTAAGCAGTTTCTCCATTGTCACCAAATCCCCGATCTTTTGTCACACACTGCATTTATGATGGTGTAATTGCCACACGGTGGAGGTTTATTTTTACGTCTCTGTTATTTATTCCCATGAACCGCCATTAAAATTTAGAAAGACGGCCGTAAACTTCCAGGTTCAAAATTTCTTACCACCTCGCTCTCGACCGCTAAGTGCGACCCTACACAGAGCGGCTTATTCCATTCTTTCCGTGTTAGATGACCGTAATCATTTTCTTGACAAATGTGTGGGTCAAATAATTTATAAGATAAATGTGATTTATTAGTCCTGCCCCAAAGATTACAAGATTTGATAAAAAAAAATTAATTCATAATTTTTATAAAAAAAATTACTAAAAAAAAGATAAAATATTTTAACAGCCACAATATCTACTATAAGCGCTTGTTCAGACACAGCGGGAACCGTTCAGTTTCAGAATCGCGTTTCAAAACATGCGATTTGTGTCATCTGTTCACACAGCCGCGGTTAATAAGCGATTTGTGCGCGCGAAAATAAACGTCAGTTTGACAGTTCTGGTGTCGTTCTCCATCTTTGAATATCGGAGATATATTCGCTCATTACTTTGTTAACGACGGCTGTGTTCCATGGCAAGACACATAAATATCATTCTGTTAGTTCATTTTTGGTGAATAAATACCTACTTCTCTAAAATACTCTTTTTTTCCACCATTTCCAAATATCTCCACCAACTCCTGCCAAGCTTGGTTCTTGGCATATTTGAGTAATCCTCACACTATTACAGGTCTTTTCTCCCATATTACAGGTCTTTTCTCCACTTCATCAATAAAAAATTCAGTGTCAAAGCGATCCATAACCATAGAAAAGAGAATATAATCCACGCGTGCTCCTGTTGTGACATGGAACCGTGCGGTGCCCGCAACGCGACTAAACGCTCTCGTAAGGCCCCATAGTAATAGGATCGTGCGGGGCTATTTTCTAGCGGTTGGGTTGCGGGCACCGCAGCGGTTGACTAACCGCACGGTTGTGTCTGAACGATCACATACAAACCTAGGTAAATGAGACCCGCACGGATCTCATGCGATTCTGAAACGGCACGGTTCCCGCTGTGTCTGAACAAGCGCTAAGTGTGGGGAGGATATTAGTAATTTGTTCTTATTTGTATTAAACATAACTAAGTACATAAGCAACGGGTTTGGAAACGAACATACAAAAAACAAAAATTTTAACCACATCCAAACATAAATTTACAATAAACAATTGGAAAATAGAAACAGTTGACGAATATGTGTACCTTGGTCATAAAATAAAGCTGGGAAAAGAAAACCAAACAGCAGAACTACCAAGAAGAATAAGTCTGGGTTGGGCAACCTTGTGAAAATTTCGCACTAGCGTAATCTCACATAAATTTTTGATGAAAAAGTGATTAAACATTATAGGTACTCATTACAATTGTAAATAAATATTTTATTCAGTATATATAAAAGCAAAATTGCATTTAAATACGTTTAAGTTTTTATGCACATATTCGCAAAATCACAAATGTTGAAAAATTACTATGACCTTTAAATTTTAAATGTAAAGAATTTATTAATTCGGTAAGTATACGGTACCTACCTAAATATTATAATCAAAATAATAAAATATTTAAATATATAAATAATACATAAATAATATAATACATTGAACCTTTTACGCTAGATAACAAAAAAAATTATAAAAATTAATTTTCACCAAAATCCTGTACGAGGGAAGTGGTTTACAGAATGAGAGAATAATTGAATATAACTAAAACATACATAATTAAAAGCTGTTGTCGATGTAATTATATATAAAAATTTACAAAATATTATTAAATAGAATACTACGAGTAGAAATGAAAAGAGATGGTCGGCGGAGAAAATATATTTGTTAGTCAGTTTATTCACTTATCACGAAACTATTAAATTTCAAATTTCTTAATCTATGAATAATGACTCTGCTCTCGACGTAAGATCATACGAGAGGCGCATACGAATTATCTCGAACATTATTTTTTCAGGGCTGCCATCTATTATTTATTATCAATACAAAAAAATAGAAAATATAATCGCCATCAGATTAGTGAACAGATTTTTTAATTTTTATACCGATATCTATAAAAAACAACTAAATAGATGACACGAACATAAAAATTTTATATAAAAAAATACAAATCATATGATGGTATTTTACGGTTATGTATACCCAATATTTTTTTTAATGTAATACAATACAATACATTAATAACACAGCGTCACACCTTAGTACAGTCCTTAATGACCTTAATTTACGTTGGAGTAGATTCTAAAATAATTACATAGTACCTTACAAATTATTATAATACCAAGATCTTTACATTTAATTATGTCCAATACAGTGCTATTAGTTTTTTATTTATAATATTGTGCTAGAATATGGAATCTTATTCATCTGCCATTCTCAATCCTCTTTTGGATTAAGGTCTCCCTTGATTTGATTCTGCTACTCTTTTAAGTCCTTTGCTAACCTTTACCGTGTGATTACCATTTCTCTAAAAATTCTTCTTCCCTACGGTACTTTTTGCTTACACTGTGTCATTCTTATCTCCGTGGGTACCAACCGTAAAATAATATTATTAATCCAACGATTTCTGTATGTCGTCAAATACGACCAGCCAACAAAGACGACCTTGTGTGCAGCTTCCGAATTGGTTTAAGGTTCAGGTTTCACTAACGTACCCAACGGAATATACCTACGTACCTGTATTCCGTATATATTGGAGCAGATTTTAGGAAGTCAATTTTTTATCCATTATATCGCACTTTCAGTAAGTTTTCCTGATTACATTTTATTTCGGGATACTAAAGAAAACATGATTCTTTATGTTCCATTAAAATAGTACTAAACTTAGATCTCCCCTTCTTTGCGAACCGCAAACGAAATTTTATCGATAAGGGTATTTACCAATTTTCATTTTAAAAAAAAGTAACCCATAAAAACCAAGTTTTTACTATACTCCCTTTCTTTGTAAAATATAACAATAATTAAAGACGAATTAAAACATATAACATAACACTAAACTTACAGAAATTTAATATATTTCTAAAATGTCAGATTTTTTGAGATGTCAAGATTTTGAAATAGATTCAATTATCATCAATATCGTACATTATGAATTTTCAGCGTCAAATGATTTAGTCAGAATCAGATTTGAGTAATGTACAATTCTTCAAAACTAAGCAGAAATCTAAAAGAAATAAATTATTATTTGATTTTTTCCCAAAAAACCCAATTTTGCTGTCATTTGTGAACCAATTGTTTTTGTAAATTTTCGAAATTCGTAGTGATGTACCTATTATACCGACGGAGTAATTCAAATTCAGAAAATATTCCGCGACGTTATCGGGCCGCTATGCTAATAATCAAACTTTTCTAACGATTTTAATTTGAAAAAAACAATAAAATGTCTAAAAATCCGAAATTATACTATAATTATTAAATTTTTTTAACGAAAATTTGATAGATCGTCGCCACGGGTCTGCTTGCCAAGTTTCAGCTCGATTGGATCATGGGAAAAGGGTCAAAAATCTATCCAAAGTTTTTGTTGACGGCAAGCAAGCAGACGCCACGAATTAATATAAGGAGTTAATATAAGACGCCAGGAGTTAATATAGTTAAGGGAGTAATAAAGGTCTTATGACAATTAACAATTTCTCTAATAAATTCTGAAAATGGTTAATTTTTTAATCGTTTTCTTTTAAAATGTTTTTTTTTAAAACTTTCTATGTGATGTGCGTGTGTTTAATTATTTGTCTAGAAATCATGATCACCAAAAATTATAATACTTATTATGTTGTTCATCTTCAAAAGTGAGATCATCCCTGGCAACCATATACCACCTGGATTCCTTGAGAAATGTCATAAAGCGTAATGTCACTAAATTATAGACGAGGAGACTAATAAAACGCCATATAACCACGACTAATAACACGTCCCATATTTCCAACACTTGCTTTCCTTCGCCTGCATTCATGGACATGTCGGGTAATTGTGTAATTTAAGGCTATTTTTAGTACCGCGCTTTAAGCCTTTTTGTACTTAGAAATATCCCGCTTTTTTATTAAAACTGGTTGATTAAACTAAGCTTCGAAGCTTACGAATGTCGCGGCAGGAGCTCTGAATTAAGCCGATTTTATATTTTATATTGGCTTCTCTACTTCGACTTTCTCAGTTTCGTAAAATATGGAGGTCTAGTTTTTCAAGCTTGCCTTCAAACTGAAAATATGTTAAATTTGGATAAGTATATAGATATTATCCCTCACTTTATATTGTTTCGTCAAATTATCGATTACATCACACTTTTTAAAAATTATGTTTATAATTTATTCTGTCATTTATGTTATATTATTTTACTACATTTGGATATTTGGCATTGTATTGGTTTAACATAATAAACTTTACACACTATTTATTAAAGATACGGTAAGTTCAGTTTTAAATTTTAAATTCGTTTCGGAGAATTAAATATATAAAATAGACTAAAACGATTTCAACTCACCTGGTTCTATGAAGTCACAAATATTATTGTTCTTCAATGGCCTCGGGCTCCTGAATCTTTCGCCTGCACGGGCTTCTTTTTTATCACCACTCTCCCAGCACCAGCAGTCAGGGTCTTCCCACTCTTCTCCTGCCACCTTTATCTGAATCTTAGGTTCATTCTTGGGATTCCTGCACCCTCTAGAAATGACCCACCCATCTGATTCTCATAAATGGTGTTCTGATAAATGTTAAATCAATGCAGTACCAACGAAATGTTCTTTGTAGGGACCTACGGGAATAACTATATCTACCTTAAATTCGCTGATAACATGCATGCACCGCCTTGGATATAAGTTATCGAAATTCGACATTTTTCATTGTAAGAGCGTACCCGAAGTAAAGAATTACTTAGATTTTTAATATTCCAATTGAATTGAGTCCAGCTTAATGAATGGACTAATTTTTTTTCCTTGAATTAGTTAGTGTTCGAAATTTGCTTTTAACTTACTATTCTTTATTTTGTTTTATTTTTTTTATATAAAAATAGTGAATAGTACGTAGATTAATAGTTTGTATAAGTTTAATAATCGGCTAATAATCCTCAATTTGCCTCCGTACACAAGTCTGGATTATATAGCCGATTAGATATATATATATATATATTTTTTCCAATTAGAAATGCGAACACGGAATACGTGTTACATCAATATTCTTACTATTTTCAAACAAAGCTAAACGCTTGTGCTATGAAAATAGGACTAACTTGCTAGTCTGGAGTAAGGTTCGAACTCGTGACCTTTGGATCACGAGGCGAGTGTCCTAACCACAAGATCAACAAGCTACTTTTTGCTTTTTTACTAGTCATTGTTTATATATATATATATATGTGTTTTTGTTATTGTTCATTTCTCGTTTAAATGCGTTATATTTTTACTTCCTTTCTTTTAACTCGTGGCCTCTGCTTGTCTGACGAAAATACTTTGGATCGATTTTTAACCCTTTTCCGTGATACAATTGAGCTGAAACTATGCAAGTAGACTCGTTGCGATGATCAAGGAGATCTATCAAATTTTCATTAAAAAAAATTAATTATAGTATAAATTTGGATTTTTCAAATTTTTAATGGTTTTTTACAAGTTAGTAAGTTGTATGGAGATTCCGACGCATATGGTAGACACGAAACCCGAAAATGAGAAAGGGATTATTGTAAAAACTTGGTTTTTATGGGTTGCTTTTTTAATACTTATTTGTTTATTATTATAAAACGTGTTTTATGTTAGGTTTGTATAAAATTCTTGTACCTTATATAATACTGTAAAATTCCACTATAGCCTTGATAATAATAAATAAATATTGTAGACTTATTTTTCCTGTTGGTTTCAGTATTGGTAGTAATGCGAAGTAGGTTATACTTCTTGCAGCAATCCTTTTCCTAACTGCGATAACTAATATATTGACCTAAGTAAACTTGAGTAATTAATTCCCTGGAACTTTTAAAGGTCTGCGACCCGAGATAGGAAGTTTTGGGCTTTGAAAATAGAACAAGTTGTGAACAGTGTTGACTTTGTAAGTTTTTAGTAAAATTAAAATGCCATTGCTGCATAAAAATATTTTACTAATATTTTTTGTAAGCAATATACAGGCTATGCATAGGTTACATACACTAAATGAATATATGACGTGTCTCTGTAAACTGCAATATTAACTTTAAAAAGAATCTTAAATCTTGACCAATTTTACAAAATTTTTTACCCTTTCAATTTAGAGCTTTTCTCGAATCAGGAACTACTGGATACATTAGACCGAATAATCTTTATATTTTATCACCGATCTTAAAAGGTTTCTTAGATATTTATCCCAATTCAAAGGTAACTCAAACTTTTGTCAGCAAACTCAAACTCAAGTTCCGGGATCCCAAAATACACGGGATTTATTTGGGATACAACACATTTTATCGAAGTGTTAAATATATCCATCCAATCATTGCAAAATGTTAGGCCCTAAAAGTGATAGACATTTATCGCGTAGGCATCGACGTCACTGTTAATCCGGGCGAGTTTATCGACCCAATGCTCGATTTGTAGAAATACTTGTGGTCGGAATTGGAAATTTAACGAGCTTTATGAAAATGGACTGGTGATGTACGCGGAAAACTATTTTCATCTGTCGATGACGGCGAAATCAGACAGTTTCCAACCTATTATTATATTTTTACTTTTTTTATGACAATTTGATGACGACGGGATGAACTATTACTATTATTATTATTATTATTATTATTATTGATAATGGGCAGGCAGCTTAAGCTGATAGGCCCATATCACTGTCTCTCATTTGAATATCCAGCCTATTCTTAAACTGAACTATAATAACAATATACCTACTTTTATTTATTTATTACATTAATAAGGAATGTGAATGTATGAGGGATGCACAAGTCGGCCTATCAAATCTTATGTAAAAAAGTATCCATTAAATGAAATTCTCTATTTTATTCCTGTTAATATCTTGCTTCAATAAATCCAGTGAATAATCCATCTGAGTATTTTATTTCTTGATTACCCGTATACTACTATGTTTTAAAAATCCTTTCATTCATTTTTAAGTATTTTTTTCTGTTATTTTATTTTATAACAATAATTTTTCGTGATAGCTTGATAACTATTTTATAATCAAACTATAAGAAAAGTTGTTTTACCTATGTAATATGTTTAACATTTTTTGACATGATTAAATATGTAAAATGTAAATATTATTCTTCTTCAAATATAGCAAATTTATTTTGGGTAACATAATTATAATTGATATAAATTAACTTTGTTTTTTAAACTAAATTTAAATTACTTTATATTATCATTTTCCATATATAACTTTTTAATATTTTGATCTATACTTCGATTTTTAAATATTATTTTTGCTATCCTGACAAAGAAGCCATTGGTTTCGAAACATGTTGAATTTTTTTTCAATAAATAAGTGGTTTTAACTAACTAACTAACTAACTAATAACAAAGTTAATTTATATCAATTATATATAACTTTTTAATTTTTTGATCTATACTTCGATTTTTAAATATTATTTTTGTTATCCTGACGAAGAAGCCATTGACTTCGAAACATGTTGAATTTTTTTCAATAAATAAGTGGTTTTAACAAAGTTAATTTATATCAATTGTAAATATTATAATAATGAAGGATTGGTTTTGACTGCTCTAAACAGGGAGAGGTTCAATACTCCTCCATCTGCATGAAATTACGGGTCGGGTCCAGGAAATGCATTAATCGCTGATCCCAAAAAGAATCCTCAATGGACGCCCCACTTGGAAGCAAAAGGACGGAAAGACCCCGAGATTTCTAGGAGGACGACGTGAAGAATGACGCAATAGAGCTGCTGCAGGTTTTGAATAGGAAAACGATCGATTTAGAAGGCCAAGGTTCGATTTGGACTGTGGAAGAAAAAAAGACGGAGTCATTTCTCATCGAAATTAGGCGGCATACAAAAATAAAACTACGATGGTTACTGAAAGTACTATTTTTAAATTATTTTTGAAAATTCTTTTAATAAACGCAGTAGGTATTTTCCAAAATCGACAAAAACAAAAGTTGAGTAACAAATGTAGGAACATGCTTAAAATAGATTTCTAAAAACGCTCCGCGATTTTGCAGTGGCAGAATAACGTCATTTCTTCTACGGCTACTGTCAAACACAAAAGCGGTAGGTAGGGAAACTGTCAAAACTGCCAAAATCAGTGTTATTAGCTTACCGTATCGCATTAAGTTTGTTAAGCCAGAATTTTAATAATATGAAATATTCTATTTCACATTTTAATTTCCCGAATGAAGAAAAACAATTTATATTTTTATTGCAATCTCATATGGTCTAATCATTTTTTCATTTTTGATCATTTAATATAATGTATTGCATAATGTACATGTATACTTTATGTAGGTATGTTCAAATTTATTTTAAATATATTGTTTATCAATTCTCTCGTATTTATGTTCTGTGTATTACGTATTTTTGTGAAAATACTTAAGTGGGTCGTAGGTAATGTTTAGGTATTTATTTAATTTTAATCCGTTGCTTCACCAAATAAAATTAATAAAGAAATTTTTTTGTACATCTGTATTTTATAAATTGTAAACTCGTATATTAAAATCATACCATTTCCAAAATCTCACCTTAAGACCTAGGTCATTGTGTCAATAAAGCTTAGTTGCGAAATCCTATACAATAACCATAATAAACATTAAAATATTTTTAGCGTAGTACAAAAAATGCGTTGCAGGTGAAAAAAATCATTTAAATTGAATGTTACTATAATCGGGAGAGGGCGACATATTTTATTGTCTTTCATATTCTGTAAATATTTATTTATAGGATATAAAAGAAAATTATAATAATTTATAGGATATGAAAGGCTACATTTGCAGCCGTTCGGTATATATGGGCCTGGCAATTGCATCAATTATATTGTTTTACCTTTGTTAAATGATAAAGTGGCAACATTTTTGAGCCAGTGTAAATTTCCTTTTTTGAATTTTTTCTCGTACTTCATTTAATAATCAAGTCGGTTTCGTTAATTCGTTGTGGTTCCAGAGTACAACGTGAATCCAGCTTCGTATAATGAGATAATTTTTCGCGTATTCCTAGGTTCCGGAAAAAAACATTTTAAAAATGCTGACATAGACAATTTCTAATATTAAGGAATATTGAGAGAAGTTATTCTTCTTTTTTTTAAAGTAGGGGAAAATACTATGTAATGAGAGCAAATCATTTGCTAAATTAGGATATGGGTTGCTTAAATTCATTAAAATTCAAAAATTCAAAAAAATAAGTAAAAAAATTTACTATATAATTAAACATTTAACACATGATAATCGGTGACGTTCAATATTATATAATCATCCTATAATATTATATTTAACATAAACATACTCTTAAATTAATTCATATTAAATGTTTGTGAAATTACAGATGGTAATTAAGTTTGTACATTACAATATCTGTACACTTAGGCTTGTTATAATAATAAGTTTGTCACAAGAACCAACTACAGCCATATAAATTTTTTTTTTCCTGTAGTCAACATAATTAGGAATTTCAATTAATAACTAATAACGATTCAATAAATATATGATTCAGTATATAGCAGACTAGTTGAAATTATTGATTGCAGCTAACTTCATAATCAAACATCATAGAAAGATAAATGAACTAAAATTGTTCAATAACCTTTGTAAATTCAATAAAACACGTGAGATTAATTTAAAAACCAACCGGTTTAGAAAAAATCTTATTCCTTTTACAGGGTTTATATCATCAAAAGAAAATATGTTTTATAATTCGAAATTCATAAAAAAAATAAATGAAAAACATCAATCTTGTGTTATACTAAGTGAAATAGAAATAATAGAAAAAGCGAAAAAGAAAATAAAGAAATAGAAATAGAAAAACAATTTTGCAGCCAAATTCATGTTTAACAAACTGACTTGCCACAACACGTTTAGAATTTTTATAAGCAAATTTATAACTACCTGTATTGTTGGTTTTATAACAAATTATATTATAAATTTTAAACTAAATAAAGAGAATCTGCACGTGCTTACATTAACTTAGAAATCTCAAGAGAGTGAATTCATTGTTGAAAATCCTTCAAACTTGTCACTTTTCTGGGCAGGGGGAAATCAGTCAAGGAAAGAGACAGTCTCACAAGAGTTTTGAAAAATTGCGAAGTACGACTAACTTGATTGAGTTTTTTGTTCAAATTCATCGTATTGACGTCATCTTGCTTTTACCATTTGGAAATAAACCGTTTTTAATGAAGAGATATATTCTTGCGTTTATTTATGGCTGCCCATCAATACTTGGTTTTTTACGCTTTCTCGAGTTAAAACGTTTCATTTCTCACTTCCAGTCACTGAGTTTGAATGCCGAAAAGAGTCTCAGAATTCACGAATTAATTCTTCAAAGTGTATAATGTAAATAAGAGAATTCCAACTGAATAAATTTTTTGCAAGATGTGCCGCTTGTCAACGTTGTTTTAAGGTTTGAATTTACCGTATCTTAGATTCATATTAATGTTTTATGATTAACAGTCTATTGTTCTGTTATCTCCTTGAGAATGTACAAAGAAGAGCTACCAAACTTGTTAAATGCCTCACGAAGAAATCCTACGAATAAAGATTAAGGACACTAAAATTGCCTACATTGAAACAGAGTCGTGAGCGAGGTGATCTGATTGAGACATACAAGATACTAACTGACAAGTATAACTGCCCAGAATTGACACCACCTTAACACCAATAATCTCAGAGGTCACCAACTGAAACAGAATCGTGCAGCATTTTCGACAATTCCAAGGAAGAACTTCTCATCAAACCGTGTGGTTGATAGCTGGAAAAAGCTTCCAAAAAACGTCATTGAAGCAACAGTGGACACTTTCAAAAAAGACTAGACAATTTTTTAGAAACAGATCAATGATTATTTTTGTATATGTATTCTTTTTTATCTTTTCTTTTTCTTGTTATAGTAATCTCCATTTTTTTCCTCTTCCCTCTGTTTTTTTTCCTTGTACTGGTCAATTGATATTTAAATGACATTGTAAAAAACCTGAGGATTATCAGCCCACAAGCTGCTCAGCCACAAATAAACAAATGTACAGTTATATCAAGATGTTGGACGTATTATAACTTATTTAGTATACGAGATTTTTCGGTTTTTTACGGATTATTCATTATTATCGCGCGTGTAAACGGTTGAGTTTTTGTTTGAGAATTTTGGTTGAGAATTTGTTTCATAGTCCCATAAAGACTGCAGACTTGAGCACAGAGAGAGCTGGCAGTCGCTCTCCTTTATATTTTTTACGCTGAATTTCGCAAGAGATCAAAAGTTTCTTTCGTGTAGACGCGCCATTAAATTTATAATTTTCTTGTTTCACCACAATTTATATTAAATATTTCATTAATATTTGGTGCAAAAGCATTGTCATTTTTAATCAAATTTATAATTAACTTTTCGTGTTGACTTATTTATTAAAACCAAAAAAAAATTGAGAATACAATTTTTTTTCATCATGGTCATTTTTTCATATATTTTATCGCATGAATAATGCATGAAGATGGTATTAGAATTTTTAAATTTAAAATTAAATTTTACAAAAAATAAATAATATTTTAGTGTGTTTAGGTCTTGTTTTTTTATCACCCTGATTTTTACCTCCAGTTGGATTTAATGAATATAATGAACGAGCTGTTCATATCCGGCGTTGCATGGGTTAAGGATTAAGTTTAAAATAAATTTGTGAGGGTAAACAAAATTTCGATTCGAACGGTATAGATTTGCATCGAAAATATATCCGGGGGAGGGTAAAGGTTAAAAAAATAAGGTGGGAATGTCACTAATGTTAAACACCAGGTCCTAAAGAATAAGTTTCCAAAATTTGAGTCCGATCGGTCGAACGGTTCAGATTTGCATTGAAAATATATTGGGGGAAGGGAAGGGGTAAAATAATTGGGGGGAAATGTCGCATATATTACGCTCCGGGTCTTAAAAAATAAGTTTCCAAATTTTTTATCCGATCGGTCAAACGGTAAATATTTGCATCGAAAATATATCAGGGGAGGGGAAGAGTTAAAATATAGGGGGGAAATGTCGCATATGTTACACGTCGAGTCCTTAAGAATAAGTTTCCAAATTTTGAGTCTGATCGGTCAAATGGTACAGATTTGCATCGAAACAATATCAGCGGAGGGAAAGATTTGAAAGTATAGGGGGAAATGTCGAATATACTACCCGCCGAGTCCTTAAGAATAAGTTTCCAAATTTTGAGTCGATCGGTCAAACGATACAGCTTTGCATCAAAAATGTGTCAGGGGGAGGGGAAGGGGTTTAGGAATAGAGGGGAAATGTTGCCTATGTTACCCGCCGGGTCCTAAAGCATAAGTATGCAAAATTTGAATCGAATCGGACAATCGGTGTTGATTTGTATAGAGAACAGACAGACAGACATTGAGTTTTATAGGGATAGATAAACTCTAGAGGTTAAAACAATGATTCATTTAGTAAAATGAATAATTTCTGGCTATTTATAATAAATATTATAAACTATATATTTGATTGTTTAAATTAAGCGAAATCGGGTGTTTAAAAACAATATTTATTATAAATTATATTAACAATAACAATTCACTTATATTGTCATTATTTAATCAGTCATTGTCTTATACACTATGGGTGAAAGGTGGAATATTCAGATTACATTATCAATCTTGGTATTACGTATAACGATTTCCCAAACAATTTAAATATTTCCATCCAGCTTTTTCTCAAAAATGCTCTCTCACACTAAACTCATCGTGTTCACGTCAATATCCAAGTCTACATCAATATTTTTAGTTATTCATTGATTAAAAGCTTCGGAAATTTCACAAAATATTTTCCCTCGTGAATGCTTTCAGCGGCTAGATTACACAAGCGGGTGTAATAAAAATACTGACCAAAGGGTCCGATGGAGCAGAAACGGTTATGTCCCTAAAGCTCCGGCTGCGAACACAACAAAGCTCTCAGAGTAATGGGTCATTTCGGCATATTTGGGTAATGAGCTTTATGACTTTTAAATAAAGCAAAATATTTACTCGTTACTTTGGGGACCGCTGTTATTGTAATTTGTATTTTGATTAATACTATTTGATTTGTAACCGTTATATATATTTCTATAAACATTTTATTTGGTTAACTATGTGCAAGCGTCTTTTTAACCACGACCTGAATCTATGTTGGGTCACTCGATTAAATTACACGGAAAAATTGCATAATTAAATAATTCAAAATTTTACAATTTTTTTTAAACCTTAAATTGTGTGTGATTTCTATATCCTAAAACAAGCCATAATCCAAATTGTCACGTTCTGAGTAGCTAAATCGCATCAGTTTTCAACTTTTTTTATTTCAACATTAATTATTAAAACATAACTGAACCAATCCGCCTGGATGGTGTGTACACAATATGTATATGATTTTTGAATATATGGTTTATAGCCATATTTAAATTTTGTCACTATTACATACAGCAATAATTCCTATATCTTAAAAATGGTACTAGCTAGAGATATGTAATACTGACCAGGCAGTTGATTTGGTATCAAACATTATAAGTCTCTCTGTCTGTCTGTCCCCGTAACTTCCGTAATTTTGTTTGAATTCAAGCCTACAAAAACTTAATTAAACTGCCGGAAATGGGGCTTGAACCCCGGCCACCAAACCCAACGCATGTTGCTAAGGCCGCCTCTCCGTGGAGCGCCAAAAATATGACATAAATATATACTAGGGCTTAGCAAAGACGCGAACCAATGTTCCGTCATTTTTGACGGGTTGCAGCTAGCTAGTTCACACGTAAAAATCGTCATTTTTTGGTTTGTGGCGGCATTTTCTAGGATTGAGATACGCCATTTAACATTAAGTTTATTAAAGGAGGTAAAAATTTTGCATACTGTATATTTTTTATGTGTAATTTCATCTTGATACCAAATTTTGACTTTTTGCCAAGATTGTACATACCAGACGCGTGCATTCGGAACATTGTTATTTTTTTTTAAATAATGTCGTATTATTAGTATTACAATTTTTATTACATTACTCAGACTATAATACATAATATTATTCTATCAGGTAAATACTTTTTTTTATTATTGTGTCTCCTCACAACTCATGCTTCAACGTTCTGGCTGCACGCCCCTGGTATATACATACATTGTTTCAGACCTAATTTAATAACATAAAAGGGAAATAGAGAAAAAAACAAAGACAACCAAGCGGGTCTAAAAACAATAATTATAAATTTCACAGAAGAATAGCTTTTTGGTGTAGTGGTCATAGCGCTAGCCCAGTAATCTCGTGGTCGGTGGTTCGAACCCCATTCCAGGACACCAGCAAGTCAGACCTATTTTTATAGCACAGGCTTTTGGCTTAGTTTGAGAATAGTATGAATATTGATGCGACACGTATTCCGTGCTCGCAGCTCTATTTTTTTTAAAGAATAAATAAATAAAAAGAATACAAAAAGAATGCGGAAAATATACAAAAATTTCTATAAGAAATAAATGTAGATGTCTTTGAAATTAAATTGAACTACATTGTACAACTGCATTCAGTACTTAAATGTGACTGACGATTTAAATAATTTTGATGTGCGATAGGTATTTTTTTATTTATTTAATACATAATACATATGATTTCTTTTATAACAATGATAACAATCAAATATTAAAAATCAAATTATTATTATATGTTATACTTCACCAAAATGTAATAAGATTCTTGTGTGATGTCCTTCCTTTTGCCTAGGAAGGATTTGATGTCAGGAAATCTGGGATCCACAGTAAACCGCCAGAATATTTTTCTTTGTTTATTCGTTATGTATAGGTTACAATATTTTTCCACGACAAGCGTTTCCGACTAGCTCTCCAAGTCCGTGCTTTCGTAATGGCCGCGCTCCCGGCACGGCGTCCCTCTTATTCGTTTTCTCTCTCTATCCCCCGTCCCTTTCTTGCACTCAGACAGACATCCATATATATTACAATGTATATAAAATAATATATACAAATACTGAGGAAAGTTGCATGTGGAATTATAATTTTACTTGTATTGAAATTAATTTTAATTAATCGATTAGAATATTAATATTTACTTAACAGCTGGAAAATTTTTATATATGTAAGACGCTTTGCAAGTGACTGCGTTGTCGCTTCAATCTCCGCCGAAGTTTCCCGCCATTTTAGACTATTTATTAAATACAAAATGGCGGCTTTTTTCGTCATCTCGTTTGCTTACTCCGTGTGTCAACATCCGGCAGGACCCCCTTACAAAGCGACTTCCGGTTCAATACTTCCAATTATTTTGGCCTGCCTGCTTCGTAATTTTACGTAGATCAAAGTCTATACTTCCGTTTTTCTCTGAACTCTAAAGCCTGAGGCATCTACTAAATTTGGTTTTACTTACATTTTTAGTAAAAGCAAAAATATTTATATTTATGAAACAACTATTTTCAACGATATAATTTCAATGGTGGCTAATTAAATAATATGAATCATCCTAAAATCAGGTGTAGAAAAATTTTCAAAAATTTGTTACAATGTATTTATATAACCTTTTTTGGTATGCTCAATATCACGGATATATATGGAATGTAAGTAAATGTCCAATTGATGACTGGATTTGGAAAAAATAAAATACAGTAGATTGAAAGAAAAAGACCCGTTAAAAGCCGCAACAATCGTAGAACTTGTACGAGAAGATGTATGAATGTGGCCGAAGCAAAAGCGGTGTGCCAGGATAGAAGAGTGTGGCGTTCAATCCTCTCTGCCTACCGTTAGTTAGTTAGAAAGAAATTAAAGTAAGATAATAGAGGTTGGTACATGCAGATAAATCCGTTCACTTGATTATCATTGAGTAAAGAACGACATGTAGAGTGCTTTTAGTTTATGCGGGTCAAATAATGTGAAGAGACATGAAATATATAAAACGAGGGTTGATGGCGTCACTAGAGCTAGTATGCGAAAACCATGGATCACCAGATAAAACATATTCTGAACTTGATCTGAACTGATCCCTCAATCATTGAAGACCTTGCATGTTGATACATGAATGTGGATGCGAAGAGTGCTGTATGTCAAGGCTTGGTAAGAGTGTGGCTTGCTATTCTCTCTGCCTATCCGGAGAAAACCAAAAAGCAGAATGCAGTTAAGAAAAATTAGATTAAACAATAACTTTATCATACAAATAATTTATCGAATCTTTTCATAACGGGGAACTGCGATATCAATTTCCCTGGGTTAAATTATACATCTTTTGTTCCATTTTTAAATAGCTATTAATTTTATATAAAATATGTTTTCATAAAAAAATAATGTAAATACATAGTTTGAAATTATTGAGTACAGTATGTTTTAAACTATTTTATGTTAAAATCATGATTTCACCATGGACAGCTGGAGTGTTTTATAGCTGGTCGTATGTAGGTACGGGTACAGCTTACTTTCAAAACCTTTTAGCAAGACTGACAGAATAAACTTCACGGCCAAGCGAATTTTAGTCACTAAAAAAGTACATTTTATTTCCAAGTATTTATTTTTACACCTAAAATTCTTCATTTCTTTTGGATGGACAAATCAATAAAAATATTAAAAAATAGTGTTTTAAGTATTCGTCTATTTATATGTATGATAATAATCTTTTAAAACTCACATATTGAATATTCTAACGCGGGTATATTTTTGTTATAAATTTTCGATCCCTACCACATTTTCCTCGGTAACTTCAAAGTGCTGTTCATAGGCGTTGATAATATTATTATTTTCAACTCAATGGCTACTCTAAGTACCTCCCTACGGTTGATTGAAAACCAAAACATTTTTTGAATATTGAATAATAGTTTTGTGTTATATTTTATGTACGTATTTCCAATATCGGCAATTTTTTAATTATTCAGTGTAAAAGAAGTAGTTATTTCATATCATAATAAATATATATAAAAAATTACTAATTAATTAATTTTCCTTTTTATTTATTTTTATTTTTGGAAACAATTCTTTGAGTTTAAATTAATGGAATATTTAAAAAAAGTGTGTATTTGATGATATTGCCGCTCATATGGGTCTTTTTTGGTGCCTTGCGGTGACCATTGCAGCTCAAATTTGTCCTGTCTGCAAATAAAAAAATAACGGTTCTTTATAAAATAAGCTATAACGTAGAGAATGGAGAAGGAAATTATGAAAAACTATCCTTCTTCAAAATGGCGGCTGTCTGAAGAGAAATTTCCATACATATAATAAAACGTGGTTTTTATAATAAAAACGAGTTTAACGAAAAAATTCTTCGTTTAATGTCTACATAATTATATTAATATGAATCGATATTCAATAGTCTTTGAGTAATTGCGGTCACCGAAAAAATTAACTTATGAGAAAAACGCGTGTAATTTTTTTATAATAATAGTATAGTACGATATATATAACTGTACAAAATTCTTTTTACCTTTTTTAATTTTGTGCAGATCAATATAAAATTGAATTTAAACATTTTAAGATATTGTACTTCAATAAAGGCCAACCTTAGTGTACGGCCACGAACATTGGATCTTGATCGAAAGAACCCGCTCAAGGCTACAGGCCGCCGAGATGGGATTTCTACGAGAAAATAGTAGGAGTTACCAGAAGGGACACAATAAGAAATACTCAAATAATATATGTCTCGAAGTAGAACCCTTATTGACGTTTATCGAGAAATCACAGTTACAGCACAGTATAGTAAAGCATACAGTATTATATCTTCATACAAACAGCCGAAACGACACCCTTCGAAATCTCGGTATACTTCGAACTGCTCAGTCGCCGCAGGGCTGCAGTAACGTGCGGACGCAAGCAGTGTGAGACGTTCCCACGCATACATTTAGGTCAATTTATGGCACCCCAAACCATAAAGAGTCAGTCAATGAGCAGCCCTGGTGCGTTTTTAACCAAGTTTAAGTACCAAGCGGCCGTAGGTATTTATTTCAAGGACACTGCCGAGATAACATACTGTATGTATTTATTATACTGTGGTTACAGTGACTGAGACATATCTTGCGGATGCCGGCAAATAGACTGTCAAAGCGGATATTCCAGGCAAGACCAGAAGGCAGAAGACCAAGGGGCTGTCCTAGGAGGAGCTGGCGGAAACAGTTGGAGAACTGCTGCGAAGCGAGGTTGCAAGTAAATTGGGCTGACGCGGAGAGTGCAGCCCCAGATGGGAAAAGTTAGAAACTTCTATGTCGTGCAGGGATCCCGACCCATTAGGACAAGGGGTAGAAGAAGAAGAAGAAGTACTTTAATAAAATTATGACTAGGAGTAAACCCGTAATGAGTTTTTTTCCAACTCAAACTTTTTGTAGTTTTTTTAATGTTTTAAATAGCATAATTGTTATAACCTGTAGGTCTAAGCAGGTACCATGAAGCGCCACATTTCTGAGAATTCACATTATTACCTTCTTGGAATATATTAAGTACTTGGAAGTATTTCACGTCCGCTCCATTACACCCGCTCGATGTTAGGTTTCCAGTTCCAAAATGTGTTACATTTTGTCTTGAAGAGTTTTTAATCATTCAAATAATTTTATAATTCTCACTTATGATATTTTCCAGTAGTCTCTTCACACAACAATTTCAACTTCCGCTATCAAATCGTTGATTAAATGCTTATTTTTAACTTAACATTATTAACATTATTAGTCGTTTTTTACTTAAATTTACTCTTTCTCTCTTCTTCTAAATAAATAAGGTTCTCTTCTACCTAGATGATGATTGATTTATATGCCAAGATCTCTTCCAGTGATGCTATTCGGGATATATCTACTTATATCTTCCTTGTTATTTACTTTATTTTATGGTTTACTAGAGTTTTTGTTATATAACTTGATATACCTATATTACATTACCTTTATTTTTTGTAAAAGCCCTAAAGGACGTTAATAAGAAATAAATAAATAAAATATGCTTCACGACTTAGCGTCAGTTTGGAAGCGAAAATTTAATGCATATAGTTAACAGTCGTTCGAACGTATATTATACGCTCACCGTAAACCAAATTTACAGTATTCGCTTAAGCTGAAAACTGTTGCGTTGACATTGAATCTCACGCTCAATACTCAAACTCAAACAGAATGTTAGTTAACTTAATAAAAATCACTACCAGATTTAAGGTCTACCGGTTTCAAGACGTACCCGTCTCTTCGTCAGGACCAACATTACACTACTATGTTCACGACACTATACACCACAACCATAGTATTGTTGATCTTTCACCAATATTTATCACGTGCGTGTTAATCTTGTCATAGACAAGCATGCACTAACTAGCCTACAGAAACAGAACAATCAATGACTGTAGATTTTGTTTTTAAATTGGGTCTAATATCACAACTATAAAAATATGTATTCCGTTACATGTTATTCCTCTCGTCGTCATAAAATATTTTTAATTTCTAGTTGGACGATAGGTACACTAGGACTGTCTGTCATTAATATGTCATAATAATTTGTATGCTAATGAAATATTACTATATCTGCTATCTATAACCTGTGAAAAATGTCATATTTTTACTAGATACATATTTAAGGCTGTTAAGGCTGTGAGAACAGTGCCATCCTCTGTAGCGTAGCGTCTTGATAATGTTAATGACGGATTGTTACAAGGAAAATTAGGCTTGTTTTTAATTTTATACTTCGTCACTATTTGCGCCATCTGGTAGCCGATGCAAATCAGTGACGGAAGTTGTTCCGTCGAAAATGATGTATTTTGATTAAATACACATATTTACATCCCAGTTGAAATAATAATATGAATCGCTTTTGATGAATTTACTTACATTCATATTCGTAGTCTCGCAGTGGGATAGCATAGAACCAAAGGTGAACTTAATAGGCTAGCCAGACATAAGCTTAGTGCTTATTCAGAGTGCACAGGCGGGAGCGGGTGCGTGTGCGCTCGCGCTGGCTCTGGCGTCGCCATGTTCACAGTGCCGAAGCGGCTGAGAGTCTAATATGTATGCTTCTCAAACTTCGCGATACTTACGTAGAAAGATGGATGAAGACTTGGTTTTATTAATGGAAAATTCATTTTTCAAATGGGAAGTAAATTATGTGAAGTTGGCTAAATGTTTGAAAATGAAAAAATGAAAATGTTTGAATTTAATATTTTTATTCTTTAACTTTAATGTGTAATTATATAAAATGTGAAAGACTACAAATAAAGTTTTTGTTAATTGTAAATAATCTTTTATTTTGATAAAACTTCTAATTTTACCTAAATAGGATGATTAATTTTAGAGATATGTATAATTATTTGTATAATAGCTGCCCGTATGTCGCAAGTCGCGCGAATATTTCACAAAAAATGCTTCACGGGCGTTAAAAGTAACTAGTAAGTACCTTACCAGCTTTTTATAGTTTTTTGGGTAAAATAATTTATAGGTAAAAAAAATAGAGGTAAATTTTTAAAAATATTTTATATGAAAAAAAAACATAATTTATAGGTAAAAAAATTACATTAGATTTTTTATTACTTTAATTAATTTACTTGACAGCTCTATTGAAGTGTTGTGGGTGTTTGCTTTGCCAAATAGCAGTGCGATGTTGCACTGCGGATATAAATTCTTCCGTACTGATTTCCATGTTGTGGCGTGTGGATCAAAAACGTTTAGGGCTCTTTCAGAGTAAGGGCGGGTGCGGACGCTGGCGCGGGTGCGTGTAGTTCAAATGTACCTACACGCCTCTCGCCTTCACACTGCTCGACCGCGGGCGCGTCTGCATAGGGGCGGACGCGGGCGCAGGTAGCGCTCCTAGCACGCGCCCGATTCTGTTGGCCCAATCCGCCTGTATCTTTCACACTGAACGAGCGTCTGGCGGTGGCCAAAGCGTCTGGTTCTAAACGTTTTTGATCCACACGCCACAACATGGAAATCGGTACGGAAGAATTTATATCCGCAGTGCAACATCGCACTGCTATTTGGCAAAGCAAACACCCATAACACTTCAATAGAGCTGTCAAGTAAATTATGGGAAGTAATAAAAAATCTAATGTAATTTTTTTACCTATAAATTATGTTTTTTTTATATAAAATATTTTTTAAAAAATTACCTCTATTTTTTTTACCTATAAATTATTTTACCCAAAAAATTATAAAAAGCTGGTAAGATACTTACTACTTTAACGCCCGTGAAGCATTTTTTGTGAAATATTCGCGCGACTTGCGACATACGGGCAGCTATTATACAAATAATTATACATATCTCTAAAATTAGTCATCCTATTTAGGTAAAATTAGAAGTTTTATCAAAATAAAAGATTATTAACAATTAACAAAAACTTTATTTGTAGTCTTTCACATTTTATATAATTACACATTAAAGTTAAAGAATAAAAATATTAAATTTAAACATTTTTATTTTTTCATTTTCAAACATTTAGCCGACTTCACATAATTTACTTCCCATTTGAAAACTGAATTTTCCATTAATAAAACCAAGTGTTCATCCATCTTTGTACGTAAGTACCGCGAAGTTTGAGAAGCATACATTTTTGACTCTCAGCCGCTTCGGCACTGTGAACATGGTGACGCCAGAGCCCGCGCGAGCGCACACGCACCCGCTCCCGCCTGTGCACTCTGAATAAGCACTTACTGTGAAAGAGCCCGATAGGTCTTTACTGTCTCGTCTCTGTATATGAGGTGTTACCAATTCAGTTACGATTTCACGTAAAAATAGTTTTTTTAGTGTATTTTTTTCCCTCGGTTCCAATCAAGATATAAATTTTTCCATAAAATAAGCAATGCGGTGCCAACAACATCTATAATATTTTGAAAAAATGCAATCAGCCATGTATTTGTTTTACGTCAAACTGAATACTCATTAACCATCTATCTGGTCAAGCGTATCTACAACTCCTTTGGCGGAGTTATAGTACAAATTTATTTCATATTTTTTTTCATGTTTTTTCAGAATTTATTTAGACTTATTGCTCACATATGTTTCTCTCACATACGATGTATGATGCATCGTAGACAAGAAATTGACAGCACAATTATTTTTTGGTACGTACGAGATCAATGTAATATTTTTTGAAAAACCAAAGACATTAGTTTCGATATCACGGGTTCTATTCGATTGAAAATTAGGGAGTATACAAGCCATATTTTTTCTCATTGTTCCAACTATTGTGAGACGATTCTGTGCCAATGATTTTGCAATATTAAGACGAGTGAAATAATTGTCAAAAGTAACATCTGTTACTTCGGAATTGTGGTTAAAGAACATGAGCACGATTGCTTAATAACTGATTTTAAGTACTGATTGATACGAAATACACGAAATACGAGTACAGAGACTACGATTGAAACACAAACAAAAGTTTGGCAGTTATTATTACCTACCTACACGATATGACTATAAGTAAATGTAAATAAACAATCTGCCTTCATATTCGAATCAAACAAAGGATCATTGTGTCTATTGGAGACTTGTGGGTTGATGAATTACTATTTTAGTTTATTAGAAATAAATATGAAATTATTTATGATAGAAATATTTTCATTACAAGTTTAGATTCGTAAAACACTGGAGGTAGATAAAATAAAAGGTTAATTTATAAAAATAAATCCGTTTGTTTTTATAAGGATATGAACGCAAAAATGTGTCCGGAAGACACTTGTGGGTTGTTAAGAATTAACTGGGTGAAGTAATTTAAGTGTGGTATCAAACGAGTGATAAGTGTTTATTATGTGGTTTGAAAATTAAGAAAAATAATTGATTACAAGCCCGCGACGGCTTTTTTTATATTGCGATAAGACTGCGATAAGAAATATATAGGCCGATCCGCGAGAAATCTAAAAATAAGAATAAAAGAACACCATCGCGGTCTTGTTAGCAATTATTTTTCTGAATATTTAAACCACATAATAAACACTAATCAATCGTTCAATTTACACATACTTAAATTGTTACACCCAGTTAAATTAATTAATAATTAATTTAACAGTTAAATGAATTAAACTAATTAATAAATAATTTTGTAAATTGAGAAATTCAAAAAATTTTAACTCAGGAAAATTTCTAACTAGTAATATAATATTTAAAAACTGCTGACCCCTCCTCTCTTTGTTTCCATTAAAAATTAAACCCAACCCCTGCACCCTTCTTCCTCCACACGTAACCCCACCCACCACGCCACAGCTTATATTCTCACCTGTAGAGAACATCTGTAGTTCTCAAAACTAGTAATGTTTAATAAAACTCAAAAGTGGACTTAAACAAGTGTTTTACTTATTCATATGAATCTCTAGATTCTAAGTATTACACTTTATTACTCCCTTTCTTTTAACTCGTAGCGTCTGCTTGTCTGACGAAAAAACTTTGGATCAATTTTAAACCCTTTTTTCGTGATCCAATCGAGCTGAAACTTTCAGACTCGCGGTGACGATAAAAATGATCTAAAATTTTCGTTTAATTTTTTTAATTATTATTGAATAATTTTGGATTTTTCGAAATTTTCATACAAATGAGAAAGGAGCCCGACGCGTAGAGAAGGTGCGAACCCTGTTTCATCTAGTCTGACTCGAGCCATGGATCCGATCAATCGGCTATATGTTGATAGAATATCAAATTGGAAACAATAAAAAAGAGAAAGGGAGAGTAATAAAAACTTGGTATTTATGGGTTAGTTTTTATTAGTGTTGTATGTTATATCTTATTCTTAGTGTTACATGTTATACTATGTAAGAGTGCACGCACATGATTTTTTGTTCTCGTGTCTCGGAGATTTAGTGGTAAGAGCTGGTTTGCCGGTAAGCATCAATCGGATATACAATAGACAAAGAACAATAGAAACAAAATAGAAAAATATACAATAGACAACGAACGGCAGGGCGCTCCGCGCGCAAGTATGTACTCTAACTTGAGGCGAGTAGCGAGACATAAAATTTCAACCGTGGCCAGACCCCCTAATACTAATATAGACGCTAATACTAACAGACGATCTTTCTTCCGGACGGCCTGTCGCCAACATGTATTACATTACATTACACACTCGCTACACGGATTTTGTCGACATATCTGATGGGCGTCAGTTCATTGCAGCAATGAGAAGTAAAACGTAATGAGGTAAACATTATTATTTAATCCTATTAAAAAATATTTTTTAAGCCATACAAATGAAAAAAATTGTTTTTTTATTTGCCGCCATAAATGGATGCCCCGAAAATTAAAGTAAATTAAATGCGTCACTTAGATAGCCATTCATATACAAAAAAATCTATCTGTCGAAGAAAATATTAAATTACTACAGTTATTCAAACCCACAATATTTCCAACATAGGGAACAGCGATAGTTATTATTCCTCACCCTTCGGCCTCGGGTACGATACGACCGGCGGTCGGCAGAACGTCAGAGCATCAATGCGCCCGAGTAGTGAGGGAAGACGGCCACGATGTGTCTAAGCTCAGTAATGTGCCGTCAATGTGACCCTTACTACTCGGGCGCATTGACGCTCTGCCGCTCGTTTCGTACCCGAGGCCTAAGAGTTCAAAAATACGATATATTTAAAGCTTAATAGGGCTTTAAGTTTTTTATTACAATAATTCAATAGTATCTACTGTGAGCAATAAAAGTGATTTTGCATATCAACAAGACAAAATATCATAAATATTTTCGTATTTATTGGAACAATCACATTTCAAAAGGGATATTCGTGCATTCAATTTAAAGAAAAATGTATCAGATGCAAATGCATCACACTTCATTGTAAAAACAATAGGAGAAAGTCATACAAAGATGATTTTTTGGTACGTAAAATTAACGATGCGCAAAAATATGATATTTTCAACTCGCAAAAACGCTTTTTATCTAATGATAGATAGTCTTGCACTCAGGTTGCGATATGTACGTAGTGATTCATAAATGATAAAACTATTTAAATAAATTGTTATCAAAAATAGAATTTTGTTTAGACTTCCCGTTTTCCAAAATGTACTATTTATACGTTGAATCCCGATGAAGGGACCATTGGACCAGAAACGTGTTTATTAACTTTATACTACGCCATGAATTAAAATATTTTGGGTAATTTATGGTAGATGACGACAGAACAAATTCATATATTTTTATTTGATCTGAACTATCTTGGACACATATAAAATTTCATTGAAAAATAAAATAATGTACATCTTGTACGAACACATTTATTTTTATGAAATCATACGATAGGTATTTAAAATAGAGTAAATGTTGTTCGATGTAGGTTAGGTAATTAATTTCTACATTAATAATCAAGATCTGGCAAATGGTATTGGGTATTAATTCCGAGCCCCTCGATAAACCGTATCTTGGAGCCGAGCCCAGCGAACGGTAACTGCGACGCTAACTTTTGCAATCATGTCCATGCATTAATGTGCGAGATCAGAGAAGACCCGCTGTACATCATGGCGCATCGTCCTCCTGGCCAGGGGACTACGGAGCCTGAGCGCCGCGCCGGGCCAATATTACCGAATAATGTGTTCAAATTAAATTTCAAAATTAAAACATACGTCATGTGTGAATACGGAATTTCATTCAAATATATATGCAGTATATTTGAAAAGCCTAGACCTAGATGCTGGATAATTTAGAAAGTTGTTGATGCCTGCAAACGCGAGAAATGTTGTGAGGACTAAAGCAAAAATGGCCGCAATTTTTAAACCGGATATAATAAAATTTAAAAAAATAGTTTTGAACTCCAAAAACACGAGAGAATTTACTTAAAATTTTTTTTTTTGAAATGATCAAGCAACCAGTGCTGGACCGATTAAAATTGATTGCCCCTATACGGAAACTAATAATATAAAATCGCAGAACGAAAAAGTATATTTTTCGGCCAAAAATTCCACTCGGTGATGCTTGCGTTCATAAATTGTCGGATCATGTTTTCTAGAAGAACCTGTTATATTAAAGAAAAGTTGACATATTTCTTCAGTTTGTTTGAAGTATTAAAATTGCTTTTGTGTTATATGTAACACCCAGAACAGGTTTTACCTAGTGAACTGTTATATGCTAAATGTAAAAAAACGGCGTAAAAATTTCACTGATTTGTTCACTAAAATAAGTTTAGGAACAGTAGTTCTAGATAATATATCTAAATATTTTTTACATATTAAATTAATTAATGTATTTTAATTAATTTAACCCTAATGAACTATTATAAATGTAGGAGAAATACACTAGATTTCAGAGAATAATGTAAATTTTAACATGGCTAAATAAGTTTCGGTTTTGGCTGAAACCAGAAAAAAGCCAAAGTTCGGTTTCGGTTTCCAAAATCCAGTTTGTTATTCTTTAATTTCAAATAATAATAAAAAAGTTATTGTATAAGTTAATTATTGTGTTAGTTAAGTACGCGCTGATTTTCCGAACCAAAGTTGAATCGGTTTGAATACCACACATGGTGTTTAAATATTATATAAATTCTTATAACTAATATACCTACTGGTAAGTCATGCGAATGCGTGTAATAGAGCACTAAAAATTATTAATCTATATTTTATATATTAGTGTATACTTAAAAGTATAAATTAATTTTTACAAAATCGATGAAATTTGTAGGGATATATGGCGTTATAGAACATATTAGAAAACGATACATTTATCAATAAACATATATCATCATAAAGATTTAACTACTTTGAAGGATACAAAGGGTATAGATTGTACATTTTGTACATTCTACCTTGTAAACAAGGACACGAAAATATATTGATATTTTTATGGACTTTGGTGGTGTTAATATAGAAAAATAAGCATTTTTTAAATTATGTAAAATAAACTGAAATATTAACATTAAATAAAATTAAAAAAAAGTGTTTTGTCATCCAGATTACATTGCAGGGTAAATCGCGTGTAGTTTAGTTAAAAATATAATCAATATTCTGAATTATGAAATATTTTGAAACATAGAAAACACATGTTTTTTTTAATTTTCCATCAATAATAATGGGGCTCATTAGAGGAATTACTTGTAGGGTAATCGTGAATAAGATAACCATAATTTACTCAAAATAATTAACAAATACTAAATTACCTACAAGCCGAAATGCTACTAGAGCCTTCAGGCTTTATTTCGGGATTCTAGAAATGTTTAACATCATATAAAAGTTTTTAATGAATATACCTTGTATTTGTCCGAGGTTTTGATATGGGTTTAATCTATTCATTTTGTTTTGTGTAGCCGAGTGTTGGTTAGAAAATGTAAACAGTAAAAAATTTTCTTCCCCAAGTCATGGTCACGGATCCCATTGCAATGGCATTATGCAATGGCAATTACGCCAGAAAATACAAACCAGAAGATAGTCACGCGTCGTTAGAAGTGGAACGATTCTTCGTCGACTCTACTTGATTGAATTATGAAATCAATAAACTACTGATTGAATTATGTAACAAATAACGCATAGCGTATCTAGATTGAATTACGCAACAAAAATTATTCGCAATCCTGCCAAACACATAAATTTTTGGTGTGTTTTCAATTAAGTCTAGTATGTTTTAGTAAATTTTCATCACGCAAAGTATTTGAATCGAAAACATTCGAACAATTACAATTACAACAATTACATTACATTACAATTAGTGCATTCATGGTTATGTGTAAAAATGATACTTTGAATAGACATATAATATTGTTTAAATTATTTTTTTAGGTAGGTATGTACCAAGTGGGGACTGCATTCATAAAGAAGTTAAGTTCTTTACCTACGTACCGAAACGTGAAAGGATTATTTTTATTGTTTGAACATATCAGTGATGTAACTTTTTGAATATGAAAAGTAATGTTGATATATTAGATATATGTACCTATATGTGTGGTTACCTTGATAACGAGTATGACGTACCAACTTATTGGATAACTATTTTTCACAGATTTTTATGGGAATCAAATAAACTCCAAAAACATGTAAAAAATCGGGAAACAGAATATTATAATAAGAAAAATGTGGACACAGTGAATGGTATCCACCGCTTACCCAGGACCGTTCTAAGAGCAAAAGCTTCCATATCAGTCCTACTCAATCGTCTCCAGGTTGACATTTTTTTCAACTAACAAGTAGGACCTTGCTGCTCCGCACCGGTCGTATAAACCGTTGCGAAGTGGCACGGCCGCTCGAACAAAACCATTCACTGTCCCCGCCTCAAGATATGTCTTTATTAAAAAAAAAAACAAAATACATAATTATAATACAAGGAAAATAACATAAGAAGTAAAAGGAATCCAAAATAACAAAATAATAGAAGTGTAAATAACAAAATCAAAGAAATACAATGGAGTTAGTTCATATAGTGATAAAAAGAAATAATAATAATACTTAAAATTAATTCTATAAAATAAAATAAGAAATCCCACGGCGGCGGCAGTGGAAGGCTTCAAGTCGAAGACAGGACAAAAAAAAATAAAAATAAAGAAGAACAATCCGCTCCCAACAAGGGGAAAAAGAAAGACAAAACAAAAACGTGACACCCGGCAAGGGAAGTCAGGACCGGCAGATATACATCCGATTCAGGAGCAATACACCAGAGATTAAAAATAACTCAACCCAGAAACATCAAACTTGGTATCGATCAGCTCTACAAGAGCAAGCTCTTTACTCAGGACCCCGCAGGATTTCCCACCAGGACACCCACATCTTAACAAACTCACGGAAGCCGAATTGAATTTCTGAAGTTCCTTGCATTCCTTACCAGATCCTCGTTAGAGGGACGGAGGCCCGGTACATCAATGCTTTGCCCAGTTATACTCTCAATCAAGTCCTCTCTCGCGTCGTTCATTATCTTGCATACCCAGAGGATATTTTCCGACGTCTGGGCCACACGGCCGCAGGTACACCACGGATCTGCGGAGAGTCCAAGGTCGAAAAGCTTCGACCAGAGGGTATCTGCACCGTTTAGTGATCCAGAACCGGAAAATATCCCCCGCCCTTATCTTTCGCAGCCACCCTCGGGAAGAAAGAATAAGTCCATCTCCCGGTGGCGGCCGTGTCCCATCTTTCTTGCTACTTTTCACACGTAATTTGTCTTAGTCTAAGACCCAACATTCGGAACCGCTCGTGATCCGAAGGTCTAATGGTCCTACCAAAGTAGTTGAAATGTGGACACAATATATTCTCTTGAAAAAACGCTGATAACTCAAGTATCTGAATAACATAATCAGAAGATCCAATACTTCGGACTACATAGACTCCGCCTGGTAATGAAGGCAAAATTGAGATAAAGAGATAGACAGATCGTGTCTGCTCGCCGCTAATCTGCTGGAATATTAATTGTCACTTAAGAGAGCAATCACATTTTTATTTCTAGTTTTTAAGTTTATTAACCTAACCTGACCAGCTAAACTACTGAATTAAATGAAGTTTAGATATATGCAATGAATCTTTTTTTTTTGTATTAGAACGAGAACAAAAGACCACCGTGTAAACTGAGTCAATAGACAGCGGCGGGGAGATACCAATAAGGTGGCGGGAAGGTAACAGGAAAGGTCCAAATAAGTGATGGTTAAACCGTTATTTTAACGGGTTATTTTTGGTACAGTTATTTGGGATTTGTATCTGATTGTATCGATGACTGATTAATAAGATATAATTGTTATCTAGTACCAATAGTTGCCCGTCGAATTGCAAAAAAATCCGTTGCCAATCATCGACGCAATCAGGTACAAATAACGGTTAGTGTGTCACCGGTTGAAGTACCATCACTAGCCCAAATCTATTAGTTAAAGCCGCATTTTTAAACATTCGCACGAGTCCTCGAGCTGCGTATGTAAATAGCAGGCTCGCCAATGGTCACACACCGCGCCTTGCCGCTAGTGACGCTCGCGACGTTTGTGATTTTTGAGAGTGAGTTAAAAGGAATGAGCGGCGATACTTGCAACTCTCACGAATGCATTCGGCTAATGTGTGAACGGGTAGTTCGCGTTTTCGTCGAATGTCTCGACGAGCGGCGAGACTAGGCACGAGCGCGTATGTGTAAACCCAGCGTAAGGAATGATTAAGGCGCAAGGAATGCTTAAAACCATGTATTCACTAGGGGACAAATCGCGAAACATTCCGCTCGGCATGTCGCATCAGCATCTACGCTCATGTTTCGGGGACAATGACGCGGCCATTTGACGTGTACACACCGGGACTCGCATATCTTGTCGCGGAAATGTCACCCGATGAGCTTATGTTGACAGCTGCGGTATCTCATTTGGCGAAAACGGGGTTCCGCGCAATTCGAAATGTTTTTTTGGGTCGCAATTTCAAATAAACGAGGTTTTACTGTAGTAAATTGAATATTATTAAAAACAAGGTCCTTTTTGCAAATAATTATTGTTTTCCAGACGTCGCGGAAATATATCGCCCTATGAGGTTATGATGATAGCCGCGTATCTGTTTATGTTAATGAGTTTATCGAAAAATAAGAGGAGAAAAAAGAGGAGAATGCGAAATTATTTACTGCAAAAAGAAAGAAGGACGGACATTCTATGCGATCTTCGATCGATACAGCTCGATGAGTTCAAGAACGATTTCGTTTCCCCGCATTGTCATCTTGACAGATACAGCGCATGCGTATTCACTTGTAAACATACCACGTGGTACTGACGCTCCGCGGAATGTTGCAGTGAGTACGCTCGGGTACCGTGCGCATGGCAACGTTGCCACGGCACGTAGAAATGCCGCGCTATGTTGTGCGCGAGGTCGCGGAACAGTGCACGACGTTGCAACGTCACGTAGACTCTATGCCGCGCGTGCTGTTGAGGGACAATTTGTCCCCTAGTGAATACATGGCTTAATAGTGGACCGGACTCGGGACAAAGTTAACTGTTCTGCAAGGCCTAGGGCGCTAGGGCCGCGCGGGTTACTGGGAGCTTAAAAAAACTGCGATAGGGGAGAATATCAAAAGAAGAAAAACGGTATAAGAGGTGTCCTATATTATGCTTGCACATTTAAGAATACCATTTGAATTTATTTGATATACCGTTTGAAATTATTTGCTGACTCATTGTTTGTTATTGTCATTAGACTTAAATTATTCATTAGACATTACATTGTAGCATCTTGTTCGTGAGTGCATTCATAAACTGGCCACTCCTATATCTTTACATATCATCGACGCTCGGTAATCCGAGTGCTTATTCCTAGAAGAATGCCGTTCGCATACCGAAATACTACGGGACAAGCCAGAGGCATCTTAATCAATCTGAAATTCTGAGGTGGATTCTGAGATAGCTTACGTCACCACACGGCGATCACGTGCCCGAGTACGGTACTACGACGAGGTATACTATTTTGGAGTAATGCTACCGAGCCATAATGATGGTATTTTAACTGGTGACATACTAACTGTTATTCGAGATTTGGTTATGACTGTGCCGATGATTGGCAACTGATTTTTCGTGATAAGACGGGCAACCATCGGTACTAGACAACAGTTCGATTTCCCATTACCAATCAACGCAGCGTGAAAAAAATTAAGACACTATCCCTCTAAACACAATAAAAGTCAAATAAAATGTACGATAGATAAAAAGATACAAGTGCGAGAAAAAACATAAGAATGTTAAAATGCGTAAGAGGTTAATAAGAAAAATAAATGTGAAAAGTAAAATACATAGTTGAATATTTTCAAACGAAAGAGAAGATGCGATAGGGGATAAATTCTGTATGTTTTTCTCAAGGTTCGAGGGGCATTCAAGAAATTCACGTTATGAAGTGAAAATATAAAAACTTTTTTTTTTTTTTGCTGGTCAATATATTCACTTTTGAGCTAATTTTTCAAAGCTTTTTTATTTCTTTATACATTGAAAACAATGTTAGCACTACGTTATTTTGCTATTATTGAAGAAATAATTCTTTGTTTTTACGAGCGGAAGAACCAATAAAATAGTAAAAGTTTATAGAATCCTTCATAATTACTGTATTCTTAGACTCACAGGCAGAGATTTCACATAAAAATGATAAGATTTACTTCATTTCATTTTCATTTCTTTACTTAATATACATTTGATAAGGTTTAATTTTACTATTGTCATCGTGTGCATCATTTGCAAGTGTCATTTTGTCGTACGTTCACCAGGCTGAGTGAAATTCTAGTCTATATTCTATGTACATATTAAACTATTTGTCATATCATCAGGTCACTCTGTAACGTTATAATCTGAAATGAATATGAGTATATATATATATACTCATATTCATTTCATAATGATGCAGATATTGGATATTTTTTTGTAAATATTTTCTACTTTTGGAACTAGGAATTTCGTGAAGAGTGTTCGTGTTGAGAAAGTTCATTTTTTTAGTATTGCTGTATTACTTTCAGAGGTTTCAATATGTAATCGTATCAGTAATGATACACTGCAAGAGTGAGTGGATAGTAGAGAAATAAAAATGTTTAAGTTACTTACACTAAAAATGTTTCTTTACCATATGAATATATATGTATGTATTTTTGTATGCATTTTCTTACCCCTTTCACTAATTCTTTAATGTGGTTGTGTCAATTTAGTTGTTGATGTATTATAACAGCGAGATATTTAATTTTTTATTTATTATTGACCATAAGTCGTTGCAGTTAGTTTTTTTACAATTGTAATTATGGATAATAATTTTATATTGGGCAATATTTTTGTGTTTTAATTGAAAAGAGAATATAATAGGTTTTTTCTGAGTTTAGCGAAAGTAAATTATTGTCGAACCAGATTTTGAAAAGGTTCATGTCATTACATGCATGTTTGTTTACTGTGTTCCAGTCATGTCCGTTTACAATGATAGCAGTGTCGTCAGCGTACGATATAATTTTTCCAGTCAGAAGAAGTTTGAAGATGTCGTTGAAATTAAATTATGAAGAGTGAGGGGCCCAAAACTGTCGCTTGGGGTGTTCCAAAATCACTAGTTAGTGGTAGGCTTAACCTTTTATTTATTTTTACGTTTTGTAGTCATTCATGATGATAGCTGTGGACCCAACTCAGAGCTTTGTCGTTTATAACGACTGATTTTAATTTTCAAATTAGTTTGTGGTGGAAGATGCTGTCAGAGCAAAGTCAACCAAAATCCCTATACATTTCAGAGATATAATATTACCTAATTAAAGATTGTAAAAAGTGAAAAATAAAAAGCGAAAAGTATTTAGGTCAGTAACGGGCAATTATATAATTGAATGCATCATTTCTTCCAACAGCTTGTTACTATATTTTCGTGTCTGTCCACACGACGCAGAGCCGGACCCGCCCCTAGACAAGGTGCCTTAGGAATGCGACAAAACGCCGCCCATAAATGAATTACTCACTCTTTTCTCCAACTCGTGTCAACCCTCTTATGGAAATAACTAGACGTCTCTTATATTCGTCCGTTATCCCTGCCTTGTAATGTCAGCTCCTTGCCATGCTTTTTTACAAAATTCTGATGTTTTCTAAACGATTGATTTAGAGCTTGTCTTAAAGTTCTTCAGCACAACAAACTATTGGTTAATCTGTCGTTGCTCTGACCGACAACGTGACTAGTTCTCCATAGCCCGTAGCCAGAGGCCAGAGTCTCGATGATTGCCTTTACGCTGTTCGGACACATCTCGTCGTTTTGTTATGGTACGTAATCTAACGGTCAGTGTGGAAAGTTCCACCACCAGATTCACCTGCCAGGTAATTATAGATAAGATAACCTCCCGGAGGCCGCTCAAACTAGTCTGATGCGGAGAGTAACTGAGATAAGAGAATATGTTGTGCCGCGAATTTTTAGTAAGCTAACAAGAATTTCTCGATGTATTGCAAAATAAATAAATTCCAATGGCCTCAAAAAAACAAGGTATTTATACATATAAGTATAATATTTACATACGTGTGGTTAATCCGTTTATGATAGAGCAAAGAATTAAGATATTAGGAATGGATAATGGTAAGAAATATATATAATACAAGTGTTGACGGCGCCAGAAAGAGAGCGTGACGGAGCGGGCGGAAGACGTATATATACAGATTAACCAAATACTGGAAGATTCTGGAAAAATATTTCAAACTTTTCAATTAAACAAATTAAACACATACGCTAAATATTTATACTCAATCAAAAATATTATATATTCATACAGATTTGAAATAAAGAAAATATAAAACTGAAAATGTTAAAAATTAACGAAAAATTATAAAATATTGATTATTACTGTACATTAATATTTTTAATCAAATCGGAATTATTTATTTTATTTTTAATAGTGCAAATTAAAAAAATACTACTATTAAAAGTGTAATAATGATTAAAATATTTATAAAATATCACCTATTTTTTTATATAAATATTAAGTATTTTATATACGATTTACAACTTAGTCTTAACATAAAATTATTCTTTATTTAAATATAAATACTTACTTCAATTAATCTTTGGCAACAATCAGTTAAAAAAAACGATATAGGTATCTAATACGTTCTTTCGAGAAATATTTAAAGTTTTTTAAAGTTCCGAGTATGTATTTTGATTCGTCCAGTACTTCGACTAAAATAAATTTGAAATACGCGCGCTGTCGTGTCAACAATGCCAGCCGCGCATGTCTCGTCACCATGGAAACCCGCCGTAGTACGACCGAACGGCCGCCGGGCGGCGCCGCTAGCGTCACTAATGTCGGACCGTGCGCCGCGCATCTGTCAGATAAAACGCGGAAATAAGGACTGTCGGTCGTCGGGTTCGACGTCTCTCGCGCGCGAGACGATCGAGTAAACTTCGATATGACGTGAAATAAATACTCGGTTCTCCGGAGAGTGCGCCGTGGTGCCAGTGGCGTGTCAGTGTATAAATGTGATATACGTCAAAGTGAAATAAGGCGCCGATCCGACGGCGGTCGGCAGCTCGGTCGTGCGAGTCATGTGTCGGGGCGCGCCGACGGCAACCGGCTCGGCCCTCCCTCGCCCCGGAGCCCCCGGGGCCCCCGTCCGCTCCGCGGGCCGTTCCCGAGGCTCCTTCTAGGTCAGGTCCGACGTCGACACGTCCCGCTAGCTCCGAGGCGGCGATGTCGGTAGCGTAGGTAGGATCTTAACTAATCGCGCGATGCAGGCGAAGAAACGATACATACTGTTAATAGTGTCGTGCGCTTTCCTGGCTTACTGCTACTTCGGCGGCTACCGGCTGAAAGGCGGCCGCTCCGGGGCGGCGGGCGGCGCGGCGGGACTGGCGGCCTTCTGCTCGGACGGGGAGCGCGCCGAGCGCCGCCCGCGCCGGGCCCCCCTCGCACCCCCACCACCCCCGCCCTGCCGCATGGACACGTGCTTCGACTTCTCCCGCTGCCAGGGCGACTTCCGCGTGTACGCCTACCCGGCCGAGGGGCCCGCGAGCCCGTCCTACCAGAAGGTGCTGTCGGCGCTGCGCCAGTCGCGCTACGCCACGGACGAGCCGGCGCGCGCGTGCCTCTTCGTGCTCGGCATCGACACGCTGGACCGCGACCCGCTGTCGCCGGACTTCGTGCGCAACGTGCAGCAGCGCCTGCAGCGGCTGCCGTACTGGAACGGCGGCCGCAACCACGTGCTCTTCAACCTGTACTCGGGCACGTGGCCCGACTACGCGGAGGACGGCCTGGGCTTCGACCCCGGGCGCGCCATCCTGGCCAAGGCCAGCGCGTCCGTGGCGCGCTTCCGGCCGGGCTTCGACATCTCGCTGCCGCTCTTCCACCGCCAGCACCCCGAGAAGGGCGGCGAGCCGGGCGCCGGCGGCGCCGCCGCCTTCCCGTCCGACAAGCGCTACCTGCTGGCCTTCAAGGGCAAGCGCTACGTGCACGGCATCGGCAGCGACACGCGCAACTCGCTCTGGCACCTGCACAACCAGAGGGACATGGTGCTCGTCACCACCTGCAAGCACGGCAAGTCCTGGCGCAACATGAAGGACGAGCGCTGCGACGAGGACAACCGGGAATATGACAGGTCCAGTACCCTACTTTCTATCGATATTATCCTCTCTTTATTTGTTTATTTCTGTTATATGGTGACCCGCATTTCGTCGGATCTCTACCCCTCTCACTTACTCGGAGTCCGCACGGAGATGTACAGTGTGTTTCTCTCGATCATTTACAGTATACGAAAGTACGTACATAATACGAATTACTAACGCTCTTACATCCGTAATACGCGCTAACTTGGAGAATTCGTAAGATTGGCCGAATCTTTCTATACCTCATATGTTGGGTACAAAAGCGAAGGCAGCTATATCCAAAAAAATTTCATCGAGGATTACTAATTTATAATCTACTGAATTTCAGATTTCGTAGGAAACTTAGCCCATACGTTTATAGGAAACTTAATTTCGGAAGGGATATAGATAAAATCTATAATTCGGTATATTTTAAATTGGTATATTTAATCCCCGATGACTGCGTTTAAAACATTGTTTTATTTTTTGGATATTGCTGCCTTTGCTTCTATAACCCGTACATATTGTTCCGCTTATTCCAAATAAGCTGCATGAATCCCAAATAAAATAAAGTAAACAATATATATTAAGCTACCTTTCAAATTATTGTGCATAATGAAGAAGTAAAATTGGTCAGAGAAATAATATACATAATGTAAACATATATTATTAGGTCACAGGCTTGGAACTTAAATTCACATTAAATGTATTAGTAAGTACATTAAGAAACAAAATAAAGATCAATGTGCATGTTTTAAATCTACTTCACAATGAAATATATTTCCATATTGAACATACAAAGTATTACAAAGAAAAAATATTATTTTACGCTCCACTAGAAGCACACTGAATTAAAGAGCCGGCCTTAACATGAATATAAAAATTATACATTAAGATATAGCACCATTGACCGCATTTGAATACATTTTAAAATAATAAACTCAAAATTAATGTTTGCAGCAGTAAATTAATTTTTGTCGTTGAGTAAGCCATTGACTGTTAAAGGACTAACTAATTAATAATATATTTGTTTATTACTCGCGGCACGAACTAAAACGTAATAATTTCATATTTAGTGGGCAGATGCTATTACTTTTCATTTAAATTAGTTTCAGCTGTTACTTAAATATTAATTTATTTCCACAGTCATGTGTTTATTGAACTATCTCGTTGCAAATAATAAGGCGGGCTTCTCTCGCTGGAACACGACGGGGTCAAGATAGTTAAGTATTCCTAACCACTTTACGAGCATCCAGTCAGCAATGTCTATTGGCTCACAAATTGTGTATACTCCATAATGGCTAGCGACTAATGCAATGCGAATATAAAATAAATTAATTATTTTTTACTTATTCAATAACAGCAATTCTTCGTATAAAACCACTTTTTATTGAATTATCAACATGCTTCGGGGGCAATGGTCCCTTTATCAATATACAACGTATATTAAAAATTAAAATTGGTAGTATAGACATTAACAAAAAAACATATATGGGAGTTCAATAGCTACTTACGAACCAATTTGAAAACTAATTTAAAAAGGAAACTTTTACAAGAGGGTTTTTATTGTTTATAATATTTATTTTGCTCTTAAAACTTTTTCTTATTTCTGATTTGTCTAACTGTAATCCTTTGTATTTGTATGTAAATTTTCTAAACCCTTATTAATACTAAAGTAATGGTTTGTTTCGAAAAGTTGATTAGGAAATTCAGAAAAGTTTTTTTTTTAAAATAGAGATGCGAACACTGAATACGTGTCACATAAATATTCTAAATATTTTCAAACTAAGCTAAACGCTTGTGCTATGAAAATAGGACTAACTTGCTAGTCTGGAGTGAGGTTCGAACCCGCGGCATTTGGGTCACGAGGCGAGTGTCCTAACCATAAGATCAACAAGCTACTATTGCTTTTAAACATCTTAAGTAGGTACTCCTTAATTCTACTACCAAAATTTTTACAATTCATCTGTAGATATAAAAATTATTATTTTAATTTATAAACCTGCGATTTTTAAAAAATATCTTCCTTATCTTTACTATTTTTAGTATAGTAATGGAGACATTCGTTTGTCTCGCAGTCAGCGATGTACGCAGAATAATGCCACATCTCGTAGGCGTCGAAGATGTTTATTTCTTTCCTTCTCACGTTGTATGTCGACATATTAAATTTAGTTATTACCCACCGTGATCGGTAGAAAGTTTTCCTGGTTCGTAACCGCCTTGGTCTTATCAATATTTACGCAGAGGCCCACTCGTCGCAATCGCAGTTTGGTTGAAAGATCATGACTTTGAACACTTCAGCGGTTTCCGCAAACACGACCATATCGTCAGCGAGCCGAAGGTGTGATAGCGTGAATAATTGTAACGTCCATAACTTTTTTATAGAAATTTTTTTTCGAACAATTTTTTTACGATTTTTTAAAATAAAATAAATAAATACTTACAGTAGCGAGCGCAGAAATGTGTTCCGTATGTGAGTGTATTTTCGTTATCTCCCTCTGTGGTTTGAAAATTTGTAATTCCTTTAAGCCAGTACAGATGTCGTCATTGTTATGAGATATATATGTTTTTGATTGGAGTTTTAGGAAAAATACCCTTTATATACAAGCGAGCACAGAAATGTGTCCATCCATAAAATAACAGTTTTCTTGTAATATGTCATATTTTGTTATAGTTTTTTGATGCCTTTTCACTTGAAATTATTAAGTAACAATGTTATGTTAGTTATACCAAATATATATTTTGTCTGATCTTAAAATATTTTAGGGGGTGTTTTTAGTATTTCCTTTATTTTATTGGAAAAAATAATAGCAAAATATTTTTTTCACCACCTATATTATGATTAAAAAAATTAAGTGAACATTTTTGATATTATTTTATATTATTTTGTTAAGAAAAATATAAGTTATTAGTATTTTTCGTCCTCCATTATTTTTTAACGTAGCTTCAATAGGACTTGGCACAGAATTCACCAAATTTTGGAGATCATCGTCTGAAATTTTCTCATACCATACATTAAAAAAAAATTTGGGGTTTTCCTTTGACGAAGGCTTCAATACATTTATATCAATTGCCATTTTTATGCCACAGGTTCTCAACAGGATTCAGGTATGGACTGTTTCCGGGCCAATCCAATGTTTTTATCCCATTGTTATTCATAAATTCTTTGATCCAAAAATAATTTAATAAGTTTTATTTTTAAATATTTTTATGTTAATAACGAAATATATTGTTAGAAAAATATAATACGTTTTAATATAAAGTTTTCGCCCGACAGCATGGCGCAATCATCTTGGAAAATGCACTCAGTAATATGGGAACAATGCATTTCTATCGATGGGAATAAAAAGTCTTCTAAAATATTTTTATAAACTTCTGTATTCACAGTTCCATCAAGGGAGGCTAATTTCCCCACTCCGTAAAAAGAAAAACATCCCCAGATCATTTATCCAGCAGAATGTTTCACTGTTGGCTGGAGACATTCCTTGCTTAAATGTTCTCCAGACTTCTGAACCAACGAGGTTCAATTTGCTCTCATCAGAGAAAATAACACCTCGCCATTCGATCTCACCCCAATTATTATACTTTTTGGCCCATTCTATGCGACGGGAATGCATTTTTTAGTCAAAAGTGGCTTTTTGTTGGCCTCCTCGCGTGCAAACCGCTGTCCTGTAGTCTTCGGCGTATAGTATGGACACTAACTTGCAAACCACCAGCATGGATAACTTCTGTCCTTATATCTACAGTACTTTTGAATACATTTTGTAAACAGAATCGCTTCAATAGCCGGTCTTCGGCGGAAGATGTCTTTTTTTTTGTTTCCGGTACCTTTTTTTTCTATGCAGACATGCAATTTTTTTTAATTTTTAATATAAAAATAAGCACTGAAGTTTTAGTGCAAACAATCTGTTCTGCTATATTTAGTTCTGGAACTCACTTTTTGCGATGCTAAAATTAATATGAATTCTTTTGTAATAAGCTCATTTGTTTAAATTTTGCCATCCTTCACAAATAACAAAAATACAATACGCTAACATGTTGAAAGTTACGACTAAATTGGACTCAATGTTTCAGTGAGACCCTACGCTTGTAGAAAAAATAATGGGTACAAAGAATTATTAGTTCTTAGAATTAATTTATACCTGCGTTAATCCATTTTTAAAGGGTGGTCAAATTTCTGTGCTCGCTACTGTATTCTTTAGGAGCCGACATGTAAAAGTACCGTCGTTTTTGATGGGTTACAGCTAGTATAAATGTTAAATACGGAACATATAAAATGAATGTAGTAGGTTATTATTATAGGTCAAAGAGTCAGGACAGTGCAAGGAAGAAGAATAATATGAGTCACAAATGCAATATCATAATCCAGAAAACTTGACAATTAATGGTTCACCTCTTAAATTCACTTATACTTTCCTGAGTATTCCGAGTATGAATATATGACATGTTCAATAATCATTATATGTTTTCTTGTATTTTTAATTATAAAATTATTCCAATTTATTCGTACCAAAAATGATTTTTACATGACTTACACAACTTTCTATCAACATTTTGGTATTTTTGTCTGATACAAAGTTTATTCTTATAACCGTTTAGGCATAATAATTTATTTATCCACTGATTAATTCTAGCCCGAAAGGATTTACTGAACGTAACGTAATTGTTTAGTTTTGTTTGAAATTACTGTATGGTAATTACAGTTGTGTTTGAAACTGTAATAAATTAAGATAATGTTAAGCGGAGCATTATAGTTATGTTAAGCAGTTGAATTCACTAAAACACATAAATCTCTTCAAATCGTTGAGAAATGAGTGTAGGCCGATGTTTTAATAAACACTATGCAACTATAATTAATAAAAATGTACTTTGTTTGCACCACTTATATATTGAAAAATATGAACGTGTTTCAAAGCCCATGGCCCCCCTTAGTCAGGATACAATGTATACTAACTAACTAACAAATAAAACATAAAAAAATGAATTACAGGCTGATGAATGAAATGAATACTAAAAGTACCTACTAACAAGAAAACAAAATTTAAAAGTTAACTATTTATAAACAGGACCTGGTTATTTATAATATTCAGTTTTCTATTAACACCTTTTCTTATTTCCAAAATTTCTAAATTATCAAACTGCGATTCTGTATAATTTTGTATGTAAAATTTGTAAACCTTTATTAATATTAAATAATGATCCATACCCAAAATATACTGGCCTCTAAAACATGTTGATATGTTTCAATATATACGTGGTGAAAACAAAGTACATTTTTATTAATATTATTAATAATATCACCACAAAAACATTTTGCTCTTTTTAAAGAAGTCTATGTAAAACTATTTCGTTTTTGGCCATTTTTCGCAGTTTTTTTTGTAACTTCCCATTTATTTTTATAACTGTTTTTTTTATGCCTTAAGAAACAATTACATATATTCTGTATACATAATTTTGTCAAATATCATGTTTAAAAATATCAATTTCATATTTCTAAAAGTTCTACATACATTGCGTATGTATTTATTATTTCATTGACAACGTACAGTGTAACGTGATCAATTTATAAATAAACTAATCAAATAATAACAAAAATAAAACAAATTACTATTTCTTTATTAGGAATAGGGTGTTTGGCCAAATTAAGTTATATTATTAGTTTTAAGTGATATTTAGGGTGAAGAAGGAAGTGATATTTTATCGTATCATTATAACTTGTTATTGTATAAAATTTTTAAACATAGTATTGGAGTGTTGGAAACTATTTAGGTTACGTTGTGTATATGCATAATAAAAATATATTGAAAAATTATCCGAACACAAGCATTACAGTATTTCGGAAAACAATTTAAACACCATTCTCAAATGAGAAACACCATACATTATGAGAATAACATTATTTATTATGATTGGGATTCGTCTCGTTTACGAACGAGTCGAATCTTTTTCTTCGTCATCAGCCTTCGTCTTTCCACTACTGGATATAGGCTTCTTCCTTATTTTTCCATTCTTCCCTGTTGTTAGCTAATTGTAGCCATTTCTTTCCCCCCACAGCGACAATATCATTTTTTTGCCTATCTCTTTTGAGGTCTTCCGATGCCTCTTTTATTTTCCCAAGGTCTCCATTTCAGAACTCTGGGAGGCCATCTTGTAGTATCCTGTCTTGCAACGTGTCCTGCCCATTGCCATTTTAGCTTAGCTACACGATCCATGATATCCACTACTCTAGTTCTGCGCCTAATTTCGTCGTTTCTAATTTCTCTTAGGCTTACTCCAAGCACGGATCTCTCCATGGATCGTTGCGTGCATTTGAGCTTTTCTACACTTTTCTTTGTAAGGGCCATAGTCTCCAATCCATACGTCGTCACTGGCAGTATGCACGATTCAAAGGCTTTTCTTTTTAGGCTAATTGGGATCTCTTTGTTCTCGAAGATATGTTTGAGTTTGCCAAAAGCAGCCCAGCTCATTCCTATTCATCTTGGCAATTCTGCTGTTTGGTTCTCTTTGTTCATTTTTATCTTGTGCCCTCGATATATATATTCATCTACTATTTCAATATTATTATCATTGATAGTAATGACTTTGTTCTCTGGACTCAAAATTTTTGTTTTATTTATATTCATCTTAAGACCAACTTTGCTCGAAGCTTCGTGTAGTTCTTTTAGCATTATATTTAGTTCTTTGATATTATTAACGAGTCGAATACAACTCAATAATATCAGCACACATATTCTGTAAAATAAGCGCCATAATAAATAAAAAAATATCGTGTGCTCCGGCGTATATTTTTTAAAAATAAAATTGTAATAATTCTTTTGATCAAGTCATTTTTTTCCGCATCCGATTTCATACTCGCACTGAACTTTGAGACCGATATTTATTTATTAAGGAATCTTAAAAGTTTTTTAAACATATAATTTAAAAGCATAGTGTTCAGTTCATAGATCAATTAAAAAGATTCACAGATGTTAAGAACAAAGTTAGATAAGATATTTTTAAGTTAATTATTTTGAATTAATTAGTGAAAGTAGTAAGCAACAAGTTAAGACTGAATAATGGTAAGTGATTGAATATATATAATTTCGAGTGGGGTATTATCTATTGTGTAGGCATGATATGACCGATATAAAAGCCATTGAGCCAACTGAACTAACTATAACGTTCGGATGAACGGGTCTTTTCGACCAATTTTTTTTTTGGTGATACATATCCTCTGACTAAACGGGTCTTACCCACGTCATCGAAGCATCAGTTGTACGTAAACATATATTGTGTAAAAAAGCGTAATGAAATGTATCTGTTAAAATATTACGATATCGCAAAAATAAATAAATGCTTATTGTGTTAAGAATATTATAAGATTTTCAATTTATTGTGCAATTTGTTTCAAGATGTTGGCTTGCTGACTTTTAACTCATTTGAACTATGTATTAAAAAAAAACAGACTTAACCAAACTTGTAAATAATCCAGCACCTGACTGAGCGTGGCGCGTAATAAATCTGAAGAAAGTCAATAATTCCAAGGCTGCTTGTTGCATTAAGGCACCCGTAGCGTTCTCTGAAAATGAATACGAACCACGAAGGTGTGGAATTACATCACCTGTGTCAGCTGGCCGAATGCTTCCGCGTGCGACGGTCAGCTGCCAGGAAATGGATCCGGGACGTCATGTGCAGAATATTCTCCAGGGCTTAGTAATATAATGAAACTGGGCATTATTAGATGAGGAGTCAAGGGATTCTTTCAAATATACAGCTAATATAATGTATCGCTGTTAATAAATACAGGTAAGCCATATAGAATGATGTCGCTTACCCGTAATCTTTGCATTTTATGTAATACTTATCTTGTGCGAAAACTCTTCTTTAACTACAAAAGAAAATCTACATTTTTTCCTGCATCATGTAGACCAGATTTCAAATCCTTTAATAGGCATTAAAATCACTTTACCACTTTTATGACAATACGGAAAAGTAACAAGACTGTTGTTTAGGGAATTGAATAACTCTAGTTAAAAGGTGAGTTTCGTGGGTTCGTTGCTAGGATTTTTTTAGTGTAACTATTTTTTTATGTTTTTTCAATTTATTCAGTAACATTGTAGATCGAAATTTAAAAAAATATTGATTGTATTATTTGTATAAATGTACTTATATTATATTATTTATACAAATAAAACAATCAATATTTTTTTTATGGTTCCTTTACCCAGCGAAAACGCACGACGTCCTATAAGAAGAATTCATTTAATTGAAAAATACTTCGGTTTTTGAGATGTGGCGAATTTAAGAAAATATTTTTTTGCGAAACCCTGGTATTTAACCTGTGTGTTAGAGTTAGCTACCCGACGGGAGTGTATTTAAGACTTATTTAATTAAATCTTCTGTATTTCTTAATTTTAAGCTTTTTATATTATTATTTTTCTTATATATTTTTATTTACTTACTTTAAATATTGTATATTCTTATTGTTGTTTTAACTCATGGATGGTTAATTTGTAGTAATGAATTTATTTTAAGTGTATGTCAGCGCGTCTTTATCTTTCTTAGATGAATGTTAATAAATTTCAACTGTGAAAAGTACTCTCATCCTTAAAATTCGTGCAATACAATGACAAATATATTTGGTAAAATACAAACTAAGTCTTCCTCTTAAATTTGTAAATAAATAAAAATTTCTATATTATAATAGTCGTCTTGGTCATCTTTCTAGCACAATAAATACTTACTATTTTGATTATTGCATATTGCCTGTGGCTCTCAGAGAAGATAATTCATATTTTTTTCTACATTCTATATAATTATATTTTTCAACTACCTGCTTTCTTCTGGACAGTTTCCTCTACGTCGGAAAACAAGTTTTATCACTCCTATCTTCAAGAAGGGAAGCGAATCTGATGTCAAAAACTATCGCCCAATTTCTATACAATCAGTATTCCCTAAAATCTTCGAATCCTTGGTACTGGACCAAATATATCCAGAACTTCTCAAAGTGATAGACAAAAGGCAACATGGTTTCGTTAAAGGTAGAACAACTTCCACAAACTTACTTATCTATCAGGAGTACATATTTGAAAGTTTCACAAACAAACGTCAAGTTGACAGCATTTACACGGATTTTTCAAAAGCTTTTGACAAGGTTTCTCATACAATCCTTCTTAAGAAACTTCACTCCTTAGGCGTAACTGACCCACTACATAAATGGTTTGCAAGCTATTTGACTAACAGGAAACTACACGTAAAAATAAAATCCTGTACATCCCGAGCTATCCTAGCCACTAGTGGTCTACCACAAGGTAGCCATCTTGGACCCGCATTATTTTTTGTATTTATCAACGATATTGTCGAATGTTTCGATAATGTTGAAATTTTACTTTTTGCGGATGATATTAAAATTTTCAAGGAAATATCAGATGTGAGTACTGCCTTATACTCCAATCTAACCTATACAAATTAAACGATTGGTGCATCTCTAACAACCTATTTTTAAATGTTGATAAATGTAAATCACTATCCTTCTGTAGAAATAAATCTCCCATTTCCTTTTCGTATTCAATAAATAATACAAACCTAGAAAAAATAACAGAAATCCGTGATCTTGGTGTCATTTTTGATCATAAACTAGAATTCGAAAGTCACATCAACTTTATTACGAATAAAAGTATGAAAACCTTAGGTTTCATACTTAGATCAATACAGGACTTTGAATCAATTAATGTAATAAATCTCTTATATGTATCCTTGGTCCGTAGTCAGTTGGAATACAATTCCATCATTTGGTCTCCTTTTTACAGGGTTCATATAAAAAATATAGAAAGGGTACAACGTAAATTCCTAAAATTTATAATTTTTAAGCTTCATATTCCGATCGACCAAATAAACTACAAATATTTGCAAACTAACTTAATCTCCTAACCTTGGAAGATCGAAGAAAATTAACAGATTTAATATTCCTTTTTAAAATATTACACTCAAATTTCGACTGTTGCAAACTCCTGAATAGTATTAATTTTAAAGTACCTAACCTTAGAGTATATACAATCCATAGAGGGATAACTAAACATTTTACCAAACCCGTATGCGTGGTAACATAAAGCTTACTCAGTTTTAACAATATAGTAACACATAAGACAAAAAGGGACAAAAAAGATCACCCGGTCGGGTACGTCTTTAATTGCTTTGTAAGGGTTCTCTTTGCCCGAGTTTCAAAACTCGGGCAGAGAACGGCAGAGCTGACAGATTTGTTATCCGTATTTTCGATAAATTATTGTGTATTTACGTGCAAATATTACAAAAAATTGATATGCCTTCTTGTGCAATGAAGGGGTGTTCCAATAGGAGTGGAAACGAGAAGAAACATATTAGTTATCACAGGTATTTTATCCAAAATATGAAAATTTTACATATATACGTTTTATTTCATAATTTCAACAACAAACCAACTGCAAACATTTACTTTTGTTTAAAAAATCCTAGAACGTTTATTTTTGATTGATTTTATTACACAAATAATTCGGAGAATGCTATTTTGAAGATGTTTTTGATGACTTAAATCAAAATATGTCTATGAACACGAACTGTAAAATCATTTACTTAGATAGCCGACATTTTAAAATATATCCGTCTCTTTTTTTCTCCTTTAAAAATTCTGAATTTTTAGGAGTAAGAAAGAGAAGGCACTACATTGTATGGATCTAACTAAGCTCAATGTGGTATTTTTATGACAAAGCATATTGTACCGACAGGGCTGTGCTTAAAATTTTAAAATACAAATTATTTATTATTTATTATTTAAAGTATTCGGATTGGGATATCACTTTTTGTAGGTTCCCAAAAAATGAAGTAAGAAAAAGTGAATGAATGGATCCATGCTGTGGGAAGGATTAATTGAAATCCCGGAAATCACAGTTGTGTTTGCTCAGATCACTTCTTGAATGTACATTTTGACAGAAGGAAAGAAAACAAATTAGTTCGAATAAAAAAATTTGCCGTTCCTACGAATTATTCAAGAACAGAACTGGCTATTGATAGAGTAAGTACCTATAGTGTTCATTCTTTATTCGTTTTTCGTTACATAAAAAATATATAAAACGCCAATTTTTATGGGATTTATAAAATTAGTTATGTGCATTCTGAAACTCCTAATATATGAAGTAGTATATTTTCGTCCGGTATAAATATACATTGCCCTACTATATTAAAATTTTATATTTATTATTAATTCCATTAATGTATTTCATCATATTGTTTTTTCAAACAATGTATTTTATGTGTATATACAAACAATGTATATTATGTAAATAACGTAATTTTCTAAATATTTGTACAAATGCAGATATCTAAATGTTTATGTTTGATGTGATATAAATAATCTTCGATTATAATTATTATTATTGCAGTTCCTTATATAATTATTTTTGTGGTGATATTTAAAATTGTAATAAAATAAATAAAAATAAATATATGTACCCACATATAAAAGGCATTTTCATTTATTGCTACTTTATTGTAAGAGAATTCACAGAGAATCGTTCATTTGTGGTAGCCCTGTTTTAGCAAGAAATTACAAACACGTGTTAGAAACGAATTGTCCAGTCTCACCGAATGACCACGCCTCTTTTAACAAAATTCTTACAAGTTTCGAAATAATATGGTCTCTATGGATTGTATATACTCTAAGTACCTAACCGTAGGACCCGCCAAAACATGCTGTTTTGGGACACAAACTATCGTTCAAATTCTAGCATACCTCGGATGCACAAACTGGGCAATGAACTACCTGCATATGTCGACATTTTAAATCTATCTCTCTCAAAATTTAAAAAATCATTATATGATCATTTCTTTTCAAAATATTAAATTTTATATAATGTCTTAAATTTTTTATATATTTTCTGGCTATTCAAATTTAATATTGCTATATTATCGGTGAGTAAAAATTTCTGAGATCACTACTTTACACTTTTTTGCATATATACTTTTTTTACATATCTAACCTCATTATGTTTAAACTATGTATATATACTTTTTTACATTTATACCCTTTATTTTTCTTTTTCATTTAATCGTTTGTTGTATTTTAATTATGTATAAACCTGTTGTAAAAGGCTATTAAGCCGTGTAATTAATAAAATAAAATAAAATAAAATAAATAAATAAAATATGTAGTTTGTAAACCAGTCCAGGGTCTTCGGTTTCATGTTAATAATGATGATTAGGAAAAGCTTGTTTTCTCATTAATCTTATATTTATAAAAAATAAATATAATATTTTTAGAAAGAATAAATATAATATACGTGATATGATATTATTAACATTTGAACCGAAAGTACTTCAATAATAATGTATAATTAATTATGAATAATATGCCCGGAGAAATTAATATCGAATCATCGAGACATTCATAATTTTGGGTTAGTCTAATGTTGGTTCCCTGAAATTAATTCGAAATATTAATGTCAAAACTCTCCGGATTACCTTTGTATATACACTCATTCCAGCATTTATAAATATCGTAAATTGGGCTCGGATCTCGGGAACTCGGAATTCGATTCTCTACTTCCAACGAATACAAATTATCTTCTGTGTATAGTTTTCTGGGATATTCTGCCGTGTATATGTACATAGAAAACAAATTATAAGTGGAATTGATAGATCGGATGTCAAGCTACATTTTTAACATAGAGTATGGAGGTTTCGCGAATAAAATGTAGTACGAAATTGGGTTAAAAAGTGCATAACATGCTTATATTATAAGTTCGCGAGTAGGGTGTTATGTATGCGAACGTTACTAGGGGTAATAGCCCGATTGTATCATCTTGTACAGAACAGATGAAAAGATAGGTGGGTAATGTTTATATGTTTCTTGGATTGTGGATAGCGAAAATGTGCGTCCGTCCTGGCAATGACACAGTACGGTATTGAAACTAAGGTAGACTTTTTAAAACAATCAGTGTGATTTGTACAAAGTTTGTTAGTTTTCTCAATTAATAATTATGTCCGACCACAAAGTCAACGCCAGAAATATAAAAATTTACAAAAAAGATTTCAATGACACAATTCAAAAATCACGCGCGCCGGCTTGAACGATATTTTAAGTTTAAACCAATTATAATCCAAGTTGATATATTCGGCCCCTAGTATATCTGCAGATACGAATGATGGGAAATAGTATTTTCATACAACAAAACAACACAATCTGAACTTGAAATAAAATTCACAATGCTTAAATAAACCAGGGGCGGGAACATGTAGGTATGTACATATGTAGGTATGTCTGAGCCATATACCTCGGTTTTCACATGCTATTCGATAGTGAGAAGATGGCTGTAAGCTGAAGGACATTTCTTAAAAAATAATAAATAATATAGGTAGGTACTTATTAAATTAATAGGTAATATTACTAACATCCAATTTTCAAATTTCAGTCAACTAAAATAGAAAAAATTAACTTGCGAACAGAAAAGTATTCGCATACTTCAAACGAAATTGATACTTCGCTAGGATGCAATGTATCACTTTTCTTAAAATTTTCCCTAGTCGTGATGCACAGAAGGATAATTGAGATGTTGGGTAGGGCGAGGCTAAAAGGTCCGCGGATAAAAAGTCCACAATTGCTATTTCTGAAAATAATGCTCCGACAAAATTTTTGATTGCTGGTATAAGAGTGGATTAGGGGAGGGGAACGTACCGTACAGCGCTTGGTGACCTCTGGAATGGCGTTGGTACTACACGCGGTCGCGGGTCAAAAGAGTCACGTAAGTAAAAAATTTCAAATATTTTGTATTTAGTTCCTTTTGTTCCTAACTGACTAAAAGAAAAAAAAATTATATATATATAGATATATATATATATATATATATATATATATATATAGGCATGGCATACAACAAAAATGGCTGGGAAAAACTTGTTTGAGTAGAGCTGCATAATATTTAGACAGTGTCCCTGGAGAAGGCTGGGTGAAACCCTTTATTTATAAAGGTTGGGCCCATGACAAGCGCGTTAACAGGCCTTCGTCGTATTTAACATATGTCTGTAATAATTGTGATTCTGAAGAGCACTGAATTACTTTTTTTTTGGGGCTTTATTAAATAATTTCTGCTGTATGACCGAAAATATTTTATTTTAAGTCGTTGCAGATAAATTAAAAGGCGCATTAAAACGACGTAGAAATTAAAAAATATAAAATAAATAGGTACTATAGACTAGTCCGCCTAGTGAGGACCCCTAGTGAGGAGGACTAAGAACACAATTATCAACAATAAAATTGTACATACATACTACTTATTATATTAAATATGTTAAATTGTAACCGAATAGAACCTAATAAAAAAAAAAATTCATATGGATAGTGTAGGTCTTGGACCAGAAAATCAAACTAAAGATTTGTTATTAAGACTGAAATGCTGTGCTATAATTTTAAGCTTAGTAGCAAATGTGATTGATTTTTCTTTAATAAATATAAAGAACTGTAGATTAAACTGAATCTCGTTTTATTTATTTACTGAAATCAACAAAAATTTGCTGTTTATTCATACTGGTCTGACCCCATCATTGGTCCTTTTTCCCCTAAAGCGGGGCTTAAAGGACCACTCGATCTGACTTTCTAAATCTTCAATATCTGGCGAATGGATATATACTGGTCATATTCATTAGTAATTCTATTAAAATTACTTTTTTAAATTAAATTATTATATTTTATTAAATTATTTTAAATTATTATATAAATAATTAATTAAAATACTTTGGGTATTTGAGTCTTTTTCGGGAACCTTATAATTTAATAAATATGAAGCAATATTATTAAATTCGACCTTTTAGATCCGCCCTACCATTATCAAGGCAGGAATCCACCTGTAAAGTTTTTGCTACTAGCTATGAGACACCCTGTATATATAAATTTGACTATGTCCACGTCCCATTAGAATTCAAATTGTTTATTAATAACACTAACAACGATTTAACATATTCCTGAAAGTGTCTAATTAAGGTTGCCGACATATAGAGATTTGATTTCTATTTAGTTTTGTTTATTGATTTTATAATTCATTATTTAAATATGCACATTATCAAGAGGTTGTTAGTAAAAAGATTAATGCACAACGTTAACACATTTCATGATATTTATGTAGGTAGGTATACATTATTTTAAGTGGTTACGTTATTTTAAAATAATGAAATTTGGGTAGGAATTGGATGATTGTTTACAAGGTAGTAAATATTTTTTTATATTTTTTTATTGACACTTATTAAGTAAGGTACTTACTTAAATTGGAAATTTTTTTGAAAAAAAAATGGTGGCGTTTTGTGTATTTCCGTAGAACTCCTCCTCCGTGACTGACACGCAACTTTCCCCGGCTCTCGATTGTTTGAGACAGAAAAAAAAATCACGCGCTTATTAAGAAATGAAATATCTACAATGTACCTTTATGTGCCAATAAAAGAAAGTAAAAATAATTAATCACTTCCTTATAAAAAATCACCCAATTTCTACCTAAATTTTATTATCTCCCTGGGTGATGTATCACAAACATACAAGACGCCTATTTTTTAATATTAATTTAGAAACTGTAAAAAATACGAAAATTTACGTTATAAAGTAGCAAGTTACAAGAGATGTAAAATTACCACACACTTATAGAATGTATGGGTTTAAAGAAAACATAACGTAAAATTTCGCTTTCAAAAGTCAACAGTCACGAAGAATGTATCCAGGTTTCCATTACTGGATGAGATTTCTTTGTGCATTGCTTATATTGACTCGGGACTTACTGTGCGAAATCAATGTACTTGAAAAGATATTTTTTTTAAATTCGACTTAACCTTTCATAGGTAGGCACCTCTTAAACATCCCACTTTCTTCCAACATCGTGTTTGCCGTACCCCCCGCCGACTCTTGCCCGTGGCCATGAGCAAAGAATCCTCCCGTCATATCTCTCCGAGCCCTCCCCCGCTCCAGCCTCCCCTATCGCTGCTGGTCAGCCCCCCGCCTCCCCCTGCTGAGGAGGGGTTGGCTTTGTGCATCCCGCGGAAGAAATCCTTTTATATGATTTAGCTTTTGGCAAAGAATTCCCATTCAGCAGCTTTTGTATCGAATCGGTTTCCTTTGAGGATGCTTCGCGAAACGTTCCTGTAGAATTTTTCCGCAGTTGCGAAGCACCCATTCCCCCCTGAGGTATTACGCCATCGTGGACATCACTATCGCTAATATTGTTTTTCTTAAAATCACGCAAAGGGCGGACATTTTTTTATCCAAATTCATTTTAAACCTGGCTTTCGCTTAATCCATTATTTTAAATGTGTTTTTAAAAATAAAAATATAAGTATAATATTTTTTGTTGAAGATGAAATCATAACCCACGCTTCTTTCGTAAGGCACTTTACTCAACAACATCGGTTGTCAACCAGTGGTACGCGAAAAAGGGCAGTACATCGATAATTTACGTAATATACCTACGTTATAAAAATATTTTGAAAACAATTCTTTACTGAACTCATAGTAGAATCAGTATTATTACACAAAATAAATATTTTAAGAGATTTCAGAAGGTGCAATTAATATTATATCTGTACCTACAAAACAAAAAGAATGGTAGTTTGACAAATAACCTACTTTATAGGAGAGCTTTATACATTCTGCTTTTATTTATTATTACTTTGTGTATATCTTAGCAACGGTTGTTTTTAAAATTAAAAGTTAAAAAATCTTAATCGATAGATTTGATAACCCCACATAACATAAAAGCGGACAAATAAGTAAAGTACAGTTGAGTAAAAAAAATATTTTAAACGTGTGTAAAATATTTGATAATGATTTTTAATTTATTATTATTTATCACTTTATTATTATTTTTTTATTAATTATTATTGTATGATTATTTATGAATGTTATATATGTTAATATTTAACAATCTTAATTGATATGATTAATTAAGAATGTTCTTAAGTTTTCACGGCCACTCAGAATCTTCTGGTTTGTGTGTTCTGGGGTATTATGGTATTACGACCTTTCTGGCCGACGTTTCGGATCCCATTGCAGGATCCATCATATCATCCCTGATGATGGACCCTGCAATGCGATTCGAAACGTCGACCAGAAAGGTCGTAATAACACGGCATAACACCCCGGGAGACACAAACCAGAAGATGACTTAATTAATTTATTATTATTTAGCTTTTTGATAACTTTCTATTTTTACACAAAATATATTTTTGTATATCTACACATTTTTGAATTTTTAGTTGGGTGATGCGCATTTAGAAAAGGTAAAGAACGCTGCCTTGCTGTATATAAATACTTGGATAACTATTGATACATTAATCATATTTTGTACATCTTTAAGACATTATATATATTGAGATGTTTTCTACGGACGTGTTACCATGTATGAGAATATTATTTGTAACACGGTAATGTTATAAACTATATTGTATAGGCTAGAATTAATACAAGGAAGTCCCGTCTCCCTTCCTCCTTATATTAAGTCTGTATTAAAGGATTAGAGGCAACAGCCAAGCGTTTCCTTGCAGATTAGAAATAGATTTTGAACTACTTATGTATCGTACATATACAGTGTGTCGTAGCTAGTAGCAAAACCTTTGAGAGAGTCTTCTTCATTCAATTTTGAATAGAAAATATTCCTTTCTCTTTGGGTGAAATGTCGACAGTTACAGAGATAACAACATTTTTAAGCATATTTTCTATTCAAAATTGAACGAAAAAGACTCAGTTTTCTCAGTCCCAAAAGTTTTTGCTACTAGCTGTATATCCTCTATACCATTATGTGTACAGGCTGTTTCTGAAGGTGATGATTAAGTATTATAATTTCTGAAGGTGAATGTTAAGTATTATAATGCACTTGGAAAAAAAACAATAAGATATTAAAGAAAACACATTATTATTACGAAGTTGCAATTTCAGAATAGAAAGTTCTGTGAATTATTAAACAAATTTTTATTAATCAATTAGAAAAGACATAAGTAATTTGTGAAATTGGAAAACGCGCCATCCCCGGATAGAATGGAGTTCCGTTGGTTCGAATCCTGGTAGCAGCTAAAATATTTTTTCGTTCATTTGATTTTTCTGTATGTCTTTTATAATTGATTAATAAAAATTTGTTTAAAACAATAAGATTTATTTCTTTAAAGCTCGTTTGTGCTTTGATGCTTCATAGTTGTTTCTCGCTTCTTCCAGCGGAGCGTTTTGTCAGTTGCATTTTATAGTTAACACCCATATCGTCTTTAGTGATTTTTTCTTATTTTTTATAAATATTGTCGCCTCTTCCGCTAGCTGACAAAATCTTAACACGTAAAACACGACTGTATCGTTCTTTTTCCCGTCTGTCAAGCCGACCCCGGCTTGCGGTTATTCCCTCTTCTCCTTAAAACAGCTAAAAAGGCTTTAAAAAAGTGTGCTCGCCCGCGTTTGGAAAATTATACAGCTTTGGAAAAATAAATTCATACAGAATACACAGTTATAATCGGATATTAGTACCTACCCATCAAGTTATCTTTAAAATCTTATCAACCTCTATTATTTACTTACATTATTTTTAAAATACGCTAATACCCCGAGTTACATTACCCCGGCGCGCGTCAATTCGAAGTTACGTCATTTCCATTTCCCTTCTTCCCTCAAAATAACTTTCATTATGTTTTCGTTTTTTTTTTATGTATCTTTGTTTTATAAGGTTATTACTACGGCAGCCATCGTAGCCCAGTGGGCATGACACTGGCATGACATGGCAAAGGTTCCGGGTTCAATTCCCGGTGAGGTCATAATCTATGTGATTTACTCAAGCCTGGTTGTTTTTGTGATGTAACGACTTCAGTAATTGGACCTCTTGGCCTGTTGAAGCGTTTAAAAAAGAGTAAAATTATGTAGTAGTAGTAAACAAATAAGATTACATGTATGATTTAGGTACTACAATTTGATATTTTCTTATGAGACAGATTTCAAACAACCTGATGTCTCCTACCTCTTGTATAATGTATGATGGTTCATAATCCGATTTATTACCACTACATTCGTTAATTTAATTAATTATTATTAATTATTAATTAGTATTAATATTAATATTTATATAGCGTAACAGTGTGCTAATGAAAATTATGTCCACCCAACTATGAAACTAATTTATTTCGGCTAAGTAATTAACAAAAAAATAGACTTGTCGGGGAGAATGTAATATTCACGTTATATGGATCCATAATGTAGTGTGGTGGTGAGCTTGTACCGATAGTTTTCACCGCGTGTTCTGGGCACTAAATTATTTTAGTTTAGTTTTTTTTCGAACATTATTGAAGGCACATTCTCAAAGCTCTCGTCCTACGGGCTTGTTCTGCGTCGGCCCTTAAAAGGGCGGTTTTATGTTTGTCTCGTACGTGAACCGCCTCTCATCGCCATTATCCTCGTCATTTCCCCTTGTTCCCCGATTCCTTATCACGTGTAATCCGGCCCACTCACGAAGCGATGGCATATTTATGTGAGTCGTTCGCGCGCGTACTTTACGGAAACGTTCCCGCGCATCGAGCACGCACTCTGAAAGTTTTGCCTTCTAAAATGTATTTAAGACTGGACATTCACTGCAAATGCATATTTCGGCGTTTTTTTTTTTACGTAAATGTGGGTTTTTATAATTCATTTATATCAGAATGTATATTCTAGACTGCAATTTTTTTAAAGCAATAACTAAGATAGAAGAACCTTTGTTCTTATAAAAAAGTAGTATACTTAACATTAATCACAATAATTAAGACAGGCCGCGGCCAAAAAATCGTTTTTAGTGTCCTAGGCGGTGCAAAGTTTTAATGAATTTTTATATGTACGCACAATAGATTTTTTTCTACGTATAAAGTATGCTTCATTATGTAGAATCCGTACTAAGGAAATTAAGAAATACTAAATATTAATAAAGTCATAATGTTTTAAATTTGCAATTTATTTTAAAAAAACGTAAAAAATTTTGCAAGAAATTTTTACGTTTTTTTTTAATTGTAAAACGCTTTTTATTTATGTAAAGAGATGATTTTAAACAGTATAGTCTATTTATTCTCGTATTTTAAGGCTTTACTGACTAATTTTTTTTTAGTTTTTTTAGTGAAAATACCTTACTTATTATTTAAAAATAAATTTCCAATGTATGAAATTGCCAATAAATGACGCCGCTGCCGACGGCATTCTGTTTTATAATTACGTCTAATTATTTATATTTACCTTCAGATTTCCATTCAATAATTTTATCTCTTTTCATTCCGTACACAAATATTGTACAAATTCTTTTAATATATCAATATAAAAAGAATGTTGAGTTATCTTATGAGGGTTTTTTATAAGAACTTTCTACCCTCTCAATTTATGTATACAGGGTGTCTCATAATTAGTAGCAAAACCTTTACAGGTAGATTGCTGCTTTTATGAGTCGAATGCGTTCAAGCATGTCCGTAGTATCTGTAGTTATAAAGATGTGCAATATCAAAGTTTGCGTTTTTTTTCCCAATATTTCTTACTTATTTTGTGTAAAAAGCTAAACTATCATTACAGTAACCTACATAAATTATGAAAATTTCATTCGCTTTAATATAAATCGAAAACAATTATAAACATCTTGCAAAAATTAAAAATAGAATTTCTTTTCATGGTTTTTATCATTTTATTTGAGTTATATTAAAGCGAATGAATTTTTCATAATCGATAAAAGTTACCATAATGATAGTTCAACTTTTTGAAAATATAAGTCAAGACATTGAAAATAAATGCGAGCTTTGATATTGCATATCTAAATAACTATTGATATGGTCATGGTTGCTTAAAATTATCGACTCATTATCAAGGCAGGAATCTATCTACCTGTAAAGTTTTTGCTACTAGCTACGAGACATTCTCTGTATAAGTATAAAAAACACAGCGATTATTGCGATAATTTAGTTAGTAAACGTGTCGAAGCGTTTTATTCTGATGCAATGTAGAATAGGCGATGTAGCCGCATGAAGAGATTGTAGACTCAAAGAATTGAATGCTAAAGAAATTTACAAATATTACAAAATAAACCAATGCCTACAATATTGAAATGCCTGCAATCATTTTTGATTGACTTACAATTTTAGGTCAATCAAAAATGTTGAATGACCTAAAATTAAAATCAGTGAATCACAGATTAAAATATAATGTTTTGGTACAAATATTTAAAATCAGACATGGATTACTGTCCAAATACTTTATGTAACAGGATGAAACTTAATAAAGATTTTAATTCATACAATACAAGAGACGGCAACAGTATAAGACTTTAAAAGAAAAATAAAAATACATTACAAAATTGTTTGATGTACAAAAGACTTAAAATCTTCGACAGCGAAAACCATACAAAAAAAGTGAGTGCCAAAAGTTTACTATGAAAAACTTTTAAATGATTAATGATAATTTAAATCATTTTTTAGCCTATACAGGGTGTCCCGTATCTCGACGTCGAGCCGAAATCGGGTGATAGGCCAAGACATAATAGTTATCAGAAAAATATTTTAAAAATCTAAGATATGTGTTTTAAAAATTATGAGCATTTTAAAAAAAATCAAATAAATCTACACCCTGTGACGGTTTTTTCACTCCTGTTTGCTACAAATCTTTATTTTTCTTCATTTTTTAAATTAATATGTAATCTTGAAAAATGCTTCTGTAAACTTTTGTCCAAAATTCAAAGTCCAAACTCCACCTTGGAAGAAAATGTAACTTTTTGACCAAACCAAGTATTCAAAATCAATACTTTGCCCAGTTTTAAATGACTGTTTTTTTATTTTCTTAAATATTCTTCTGATAACTATTATGGCTTGGCCTATCACCCGATTTCGGCTTGACGTCGAGATACGGGACACCCTGTATATTATAATATATGGCGCTAAATAAACGGTAAAATAAATAAAAAATAGATGCGTCTCAAAAATATTGTACGTGTAGGATCAAAAATCGAATGATTTATTCTATACATATGACATTCTAGTAATTCCACATTATTTGAAATGTATTTTTATCTTTTTTCTCCGATTTTAATAGCGATAGCTTTCCCAGTAGACCATGTAGGTGTGTCCATACTGGACGTTTTCATCGACCCTTTATTGAACGGCATTTTTAGGTTTATTTTGCCCTTATTGTTGTTGTTGTTATTGTTGTTGTTATATGTTGTTATTACATGGCCTCCAGGAAACATTTACGATTCTTCTAAATATCCTACCTACTACTTATTTTAATAATGTTTTTCCTAGAAATCCTAAGGCATCAGTATTATTCTGCACTTTCTTATCGTAGTATTTCGTTTTTTTTGTGGAGAAATATGTAAAAACTTGAAACGTAAAATTCGGATTGGAACAAAATCCGTTCTTAAAAATCCGGATTTTAAAACAGAACAGATGTGCATTCCCTATACGTAGCTAATCTAATTGAAATGTTAAGCGTATTGAAACTAATCACAATATATATTTTTTCATTTTTTTTCTAAACGACTTACTTTCACTACTATTCCGTCGTCTTGTATTTTTTTAAGACAACTCTTTGTTATTAATTCATATCAGAATTCTGAGTTTTTTTTAAACCCCAAACATTAATAAAACCTATGTACCGATATAACACTACCAATAAATTTTACAAAATAATAGTAATTAGATCAATTGTATATTGTGAAATCTTTTGCGGCAGGAATATCCAAAAAATTAGAAAAATGTTTGGAATGCAGTCACCAAAAATTACTAATTTAAAATGTACTGAATTCTAGATTTTATGTATCTCCCTTTCAAAATCAGGTTTCCTTTAAATTTATAGGCTTTGTTTCCTATAAAATCTCGAATTCAGTACATTATAAATTAGTAAACCTCGATGACTGTTATTATTTTTTTTTGGATATTGCTGCCTTTGCTTTTATACCCCATTTAATTTGTTTTCAGTGTACCAGAAAATACTACGAAATCTGTATTTATTTCTCGTTCATTGTGCGAGTTTTTCTGTATAAATTCTAAGTGTAATTTTTTTCCCACACATCATTATCACCTAATCATAAACGGGGCTGGTGTTGGCCATCCAATTTCGCTCTAAAGTGTCACCCAAAACCTATATGATAAAATAGCCCAGAAGTCAGTAGTCACTATTTACTTACCACTCATGACCTACGTGCCTACTAATAAATTTAAAGCTCTTGTTTTGTGAAAACAGGCCTAACGTGATTGGCCGCTAGTGGTTTGTAAGGGTCTCAACCACAGTAGTTATATTATATATTATTCTATGGTAATATTTCCACTCGCATCTTTAGACACAACACAAGAGGTTCCTTAGGGTCGAGGTCTTCTATGTTTTGTTAGAGCTCGGGCTTTAGTCTTTGGGAGGAGATTATGCCTAGTCCCCGAGGAAAGGCGGAAAACCCAAATTTCATCACTGCCTCATTACGTATGCTCATTTAATTATTTGTTAGTATAATATATACCGAAGATTAAGAAATTAGGGCTGTACTTTCGTCTGTTCCTGATGCCTCGCCAGCCGTGACCCCCTCAACTGCCACCCGTTAACCCGCTCTACTCAGACTCTTCGTGATTTTTACGATGGGAGCGTATGACAAACGGCTTTTTGTGTATTTTTTGACATCAGCTTGGTTTATAGTGACTTGGTTATTGGGGTGGACCAAATTTATTTTTTACTTTTTTTTCAGGGGCACAGCGATAGAAAGGTGCTCAATGGTCTCGAAATAACATGTGTGGAATATTATTACTTTCTGATTACCTCCAGACTGATATTGATTATTCGATTTTTTTCGAAATAATTTACAATTAAGATTCCAATAAATAAACGTTACTTTCTTCATACATGGACAATTCGTCTTGATTGTAGGTGTGAGATTGTGAAAATTAAAGAAATATGGTCAAGAGATTGCCCTCTTACTGTGAAACGTAAATGAGTAAAAGCGATGTTGAAGGCGTATCATCTGAAATGCAAAAATCAATTTCTCCTTGAATCAGAAATATCTGTGGAGTCTTTGGTGGCTGTTGGGTGTGATAGAAATATCTTGTACGTTGGTAAATATAGAGTTGCCATTTGTCTGTCTGAAAACAGGAAAGATACAGTGGATTAACTGCCTACTTCATATGAATGAATTTCCCTTCCGACATTTGTTTTGGGACCTAAGATATTTTCAGGAAGGATCGGCAAAATCGATGCGCGAAAAAGGGCCCGTTGTTCAGTTTCAACGTATTTCAACAGAGTTACACACTTAGCACAGACCAAGTATATTTGAACAGAATGATCTCAGCGATTTCAAAAGCATTTTTTCTAAAAATTTGTTAGACAAATTGGCAAGCAAAATATATCATACCCGATGCCCAATTCGTGGAAATCGAATTGTATGTTGTTTTGATAAAATCTCCTGAAAACTTAGTAATACAACGTATGTCGTCAAGGTTTACGCTCTAACCTAGTTTGTAATCAAAACTCACCCTTCATCTAAAGATGGAGTACGGTACCTGTTCAAATTCATCGTTGCAATAATGATATTTGTCCATAGAATTGAAAGCCAAATTAGTTCTCGTAATTCAAAGAAATAGTTACTTGTCACACCCATAAAATGTATAAATTATCGCAATGCTGACCGATTCTGAACCGCACATTGAACCGTGAACTGGCAGTCCGTCACATTTTGCAAGCCAGCAGTATTAAGGAAAATAGACTCCGACTGTCTCAACTTCCTACGATAAAATTCGATGAATCATCTTACACTGATCTCTTTTACTGGAAGGAGAATTATAGCCGATTCACCAACATTGATATATGCATACCTGACGAAGACATGTAATAGTTTGTCGTCCAAAAAGCAGAAGGAAACTTAGATTAGAGAGCTTAACTACATCTGTCATGTCACACACACGCTATACGCAGAAGCTTTAGCCTCATTGTGCAAAATATCAATAGAGAAGGCTTCATAAATAACCAAATACGGTCTCAAAAAGACGCAAAGCAAAAAAAGCAAAATTCTCTATTTATTTCCATCACTAATGTTATCAAGGCGCTATGCTACTCTGGATAGCGCTGTTCTCACAGCATTAACTGGCGGCCGAAATATATAATAAAATTACGTTATTTTTGATGGATTATGGCTTATAAAATAAATATGTAAGTGGGTATAATTGTGGTTAAATAATTTCGAATTCTTATAGTTAATTTTAATCAGATAAACTATAATCGTTTGTATCGGACTCCGAATCCTCGTCTAAATTTCTAAGATTTCACCATTTGAATATCCTTCGTCGCGTGCTCAGTTTCAATTCCTTTTTTGTCAGCAAACATTTTTCCATTCGCTGATGGTTATTTTATCAACTTTTTCCATTTTATCTTTATATAATTATTCGAGATATTTGTGTACATTTAAAACTATCTCCTTTGTTTAACCTGAAAGCGATTTCTCCTTTCCTAATTTAAAAATATTCTTGATTTTGTAGTCACCGTATCTTTAAGCGAAAAATATTAAACAAAGAAACGACCGTTCCGCTCGCCGGTCAGAGTGTTACTGGAGCGACCGATGAAGTTAGTTTAAAAAACGAATACAATTTCACAATTTCCGTGTTACAGAGGGTATTACTCACACTAATGCAAAAGGCTTACCTAAAGTGAATGAACTCTACAAGATATAAATATGCATATATGTTTTTAGTTTTCAATTTAAAAAAATTCTGATCGTTTGGGGGAGATTACTAAAGAATTTAATACCAAGAAAATTAGAATGATTTTGTTTATTGGTAAAATTAAATTTTGGTGTGTTAAGTGTATCTATAAATCTTCTAGATCGAAAGTCGCTTCTTGTGTTTAATGTATTTCTAATTTAAAAAAAAATTGATTATTGATTTTTTTGTAGGTGTTTATCTATTATTTTTGGTACTTTGAATTTTTTATATACATAGTTGGGCACTTGGGTAGTCGTTTTTTTTTATTGGAGTTATTTTAATTATCATTTTTTGGGTAGTTACTAATTTTGATTTTGTTATAGTGGTTTTATACACCCCTCGCCATCCAATAATACCGAACTGTAATTGAACTGAACAGAAGCCTAACATATTATTTTAAGATTTTTCGTTGATAGGATATTTCTAAGTCTCAAGAATATATAAAGGCAGTTTTTTTAAATTATGCTGGTGAGATCAATTATTTGTTTTTTTCACTTAAGGTTTTTGTCTATTATGTTTCCAAGGATTAAATATTATCTTTTTCTTCAATTAATGGACAATCGCCATTGAAGTCTCTTTGACTATGGACTGTTATGAATTTTAATATTCATTTCTGAGTTGTTTTTTTTTCTGTTGAATATCAAAGCAGAGAAAATACGTTTTAATTGATAGCAGATTTTCACCCGTCCGTTTTTAGAGCATTAACATCTTCATTTACATACTTACATATCACTAGTGAGTATTTCTTTTCAAATTTATAACATTTTGAATGAAATCTTGCGGCAACGCCCGCAAAGGGCGCTTTACGCATAATAAAATCTACAAAACCGTTTGATTTTTAGAGTCGCCTGATCTCTGCCATATCACGCGTGTGCACCTGATAGTTGGAGCCGATTTATTCCACTCCGCAGGATCAGCGACGCAGAACCTTGATACTGAGTTTTCATCCCTTTGGCACGTTTCCAGCCACCCTATTTGCAGCAGATTGAGAGGACCCCAGAGTCTTTTGTATTTTATCAATTTTTTGCACAGCAAGTCCCTTACAATGAATGCTTTGTACATGAAAAGCTAATTATTCTATTAGCCCTAAATTCAGGATTTGGGAGGCACTGATCCCTTTTAATTTCCTTTAATACAGATTTTCTGGAAAAAGAAAACTATTTGAGAGACACTGAAGATATTTTTTTAGTTATTTTTAATTTTTTTTTTAATATAGATGCGAACACATTTTAATGTCAGATCTCATATAATTGATGGCTCATAACTTCAACTGCATACACAAAAGCATTGAAAATAAATGCTTGTGTAGCACAGTGGAATATGTAAAAGCTCACAAATACCTTGAACTACTCATAGATGAACATTTCAAATGGGATCAGCAGATATATGAAATTTGCTCGAGCCTTAGGGCACTATCTAGCAGATTTTACAAGATTCAATACATTATACCAAAGCCTGTTTTAAGAATTATTTATTTTTCTTTGGTAGAATCAACATTAAGATATGGTATAAGAATAAAACTCAATGTCTGTCTGTCAATATATGTTCTCTATACAAATCCATACCGTTTGTCCGATTCGGTTCAAATTTTGCGTACTTATGCTTTGGGACCCGGCGGGTAACATAGGCAACATTTCCCCCCTATTTTTTTACCCCTTTCCTCCCCCTGACATATTTTCGATGCAAATCTGTACCGTTTGACCGATCGGACTCTAAATTTGGAAACTTATTCTTTAGGACTCAGCGGGTAATATAGGCGATATTTCCCCCTATTATTTTACCCCTTCTCTCCCCCTGACATATTTTCTATGCACATCTGTATCGCTTTACCGATTGGACTCAAAATTTGGAAACTTATTCTTTGGGACTCGATGGGTAATATAGGTGATATCTTCTCCCTATTCTTTAACCCCTTTCCCTCCCCCAAATATATTTTCGATGCAAAACTGTACCTTTCGACCGATCGACTCAAAATTTGGAAACTTATTCTTCAGAACTCGGTGGGTAACGTTGGTGACATTTCCCCCCTATTTTTTTTACTCCTTCCCCTCCCCCTGATATATTTTCGATACATATCTGTACCGTTGACAGATCTGACTCAAAAGTTGGAAACTTATTCCTTAGGACCCGGCGGATAACATGGGTGACGTTTCCTCCCTTCCATTTTACCCTTTTCCTCCCCTGATATATTTTCGATGCAAATCTATAACGTTCGAATCGAACCTTTCTTTTCCTCCAACAAATTTATTTTCAACTCAATTCTTCACCCGTGCAACGCCGGGTACGAACAGCTAGTATGGTTTAAGATCGTGTGGCCTCTCCAGTAAATCGAATATAAAACCAATACAAAACCTTCAATCTGCCATTGTAAAAAATATTGGAACCCCACAAATTCATGAGCAAAGACAACATTTTAAATGAAAGTATACATCGGTCAATATTCTCCAGTTCGTGGATTCATATTATTTCTACTGATTAAAGAAAATCACGAAAATGGAATATACAAGAGGGTGGTTGCTCGTGGCAGAAACACGAGACGTGCCAAAAATCAAGCTTTGATTTTTCCGAGAGTAACAAACAACTGTTGAATGAGAACACTAGAATATTTGGTACCCGTGCTATTAAATGAACTGCATGGCGCCTTTCTAACATGCCTGTCGACTCCAAAATCGGCGGTGGAATTCAGAATTATGAACAAATGTACGAATTGAAGTGTATCATATAAAGTATATGTGTATCGTGGTATTATTTGTGATGTTCAAAAATGAAATGTAATAATATTGTAATATTAATTGTGAAAATGTAAATGTAAAATGTAATCATATTGTAATATAAATTGTAAAAATTAATCGTGCCGACAAACGTCCCTTTAAGACGTTTTGTGTTTAAAACTAATCTAAACGCTTGTGCTATGAAAATAGGACTAACTTACTGGTTTGGAGATATACGTTAAAGTAAAATCATTTCCTTTGGCCTCAGCGTATTGTAAGTGCACTGAAGATTGACAGCATTGACATTCATATGCGCTGTAGCTTTGAAAATAATGTAATTTGTTGTTAATTTTGTTTTTTTGGAAAATAAATGGGTATACTGTAAACAATTTAGAACAACATAAATTTTGTAGGGTCACGTGGAAGGAATAAACTTGATAATAAATCCCTTCCATCAATTTTCTAATTTAGAATGATTAATTATTGTGATACCAAATAACGATATTTTTATGGACATTATTGATGGATTTGGTGATAATATCATTTGGTGATAATATCATGAAGTTATTCATGATGATTATTAAAATGGATGGAAAACTATCCTATCTCTACTTGAGTTTAAGTATATATTTTTATATTTTCACAATCTCTCATCTACAGTTGAAGTATTAACATAAGGTAATAAAATAGCGTAGTAGTAAAATATAAAAAAAATATAATTAAACTGAAGTAGAAATAACACTGTTAATGTTTTCCTTGCTTTTGAATAATCATTATTTTTACATATAATTACATCTGGACCATGTATTCAGCCGTATTCTGAAATAAGCAATATCGCTATTTCGGTATCTTGACAGTTATTTTCTAACGTTGTAATGCCGTCAACTTTGTCATTTCAAGTTTGACAGGTTTGAAATTATTGAATGCAATCAATTAGAAAGCTCTGAAACAAAAACAAAAGTTATTAAACAAAAATTGTGGATAACTTAACGTTTGTGTTTTAGGGCATTTTGATTGATTGAATTCATTACTTTCAAACTCGTCAAACGTAAAACGACAAAATTAACGGCATTACAATGTTATACAATAACTGTCAAGATACCAAAATAGCAATATTGCTTATTTCAGAATACGGCCGAATATTTATAATCTGTCGCCTATATGTTGATCAAAAATTAAATATATGTTTGATTCTTTATAAAGTTTTTCGCGTATATTAAATGCCTGCCTTTCGCGTGCAGTAAATGTATGATTAATTATTTATACAACTTTATGTTGCAAGTGCGATAAACGTATGAATAATTATTAAATTAATATTCGTTTACGTTTAACGTTATGATACATTCTTCGGATAAATGGAGTTGCATTAAAAATGCCAGATGTATTATTTAATTGGATTTATCACGAAAGCCGTGTTTAGATAAAGTATATAAATATTTGTATTTTAACCCGAGTTCAACGCCAGCCAGGGTGGATGTGGTCTGCCTACACCCCAGATGATCAACACATGTTGACTGCTGGGAGAGATCGAGGAGCCACATGGCTGATTGAAAGAACACGGATTATCGTCCAGAAGTATAATTCATGTCGTTTCATTCAGGCACACAAATAAATGATCTATTATTTCAGGTTATTGCAACAATAAATAATTTCTCACCCCGAGGGGCCTCTTGGCCTGTTGAAGTGTAAAAAAAAAGTAAAAAAGTAATAAAAAAGAATAAAAATCGGTCTTAACAGAATATTTTGTTTCAATGCTTGTGACTTTTTACAAACGCGGAATCAAAAACCTGCTAGAATAATGGAGAAAGGTCGCATCTTTCGACGGAGAGAATATTTTAAGAAAATGTTGTTAAAATATTGATATTAAATATTTGTTTCATCATTAAAGAAAGCTCTTTGTTTTGGTAACACCTATCACAAACGTTATTCCAACTAGTATGTATGAAAGATAAGTTTATAATCTTCACGGATGGATTCCACGAACCTCGACTAGTGCGGGAGGATCTGGACAGGATTGTGAATAGCAAAGAGTCTGCACTCTAATTGACGCTATTTTAAGACCGCATTGCGAGCGCGCCGGGCCGACCGCTATGCCTGATTTGACGGAATCTCCGCTCTGTGAATTGATTTGCGAACCGGAGTTCAAGTGGAGAAACTGGGCGATATCATTCCGCGCTATCGTGGAGGGTCGGGTTTACAGTGCGGTATACACATCTGTTATATTTAGTCAAGTATATGCGTGTGAACTGAATGGATTTTCTGAAGGAAAAATCAATAGATATCTTCATCTATCATTATTTTTATCGTTATCATAACTAATGAAGATAAAATAATATAAATAATGTGAATATAAATAAGATTCCATCCCCTTCAGATGACATTCCATAATTAACACCTACGACCCCCTCTCCCCCCTCACCACACCCCTTCACCGTAACACACTTGCATGGTTTATCTTTTTCAATTTTAGTACACAAACAATCCTGAAGGAGAGAACATTATTCTCGAAACATGTAGATTGTATAATCTAATAAATTAAGTGATTTGTGTTTTATTTTAATAATAATGTCACCACAAAGTTCAAACCTTCATTCAGAAGAAAAAATATTCTTCGAACAATTAAAATTTAAGCATTTTTTCGATTGCGCGATATTCCATCAATACTGCGCGGGGCTGTGATCCGCTAACGTTTTTTGCCTTCTCACGCAGTAGTTTTCGCTACAATCGATAATCATAATTTTCATTGAAAAATATAAAAAACACGCATACCTTGATCAGAAGTCTCCCAGAGGGATCGTATATTCTCATATTATACATAAAAACAAAAATTAATGTTTTTTCTGACAAATTTAACTAACGTCAAATGCACCTGAATTTACTGGATTTTACTGAGCACTACAACATTTTTTGACAAGATAGATAGATTGATAGATTTATTTCACATTCATAGGTGACAACTTTTTATAATGTTTCATTGTTGAGGGTCTTGGCAGCAAAACACTACATTAATTTGACGCCCTGCCTGCTACACTAGTAATTTACTCTACTATAGCAGACAGTGCTCTTCCAGTAGGTACAGTATAGGTGCAAGCATATTTATTATTTATATAAAGTAGCTATTATATGAATAAATCTTAGTGCAAATAAAAAATAAGACAAACAGAAGATGTCTTAATGGCACCAAAATGAATTGAAAGTATTTTTCTAATACCTACTGCATCCTACACATCCACACTCTTAGATTCAGAGTCTTCGAAACGTTGTATTTAAGCGAATAAATCAGCATATCTGGTCACTTTCACTATAAGTACGAAACTGCTTAAATTTTTGTTTATTTTAAAAACTGTAGTATGTATAACTCGGTTAAGTATAACATGACTTAAATAATATGTGTTACCACTTAATTATCAAATACTTTTGTATTACACTAATCATACGTATAAGAATGTTGAACAGTGCCCGTTCTAAATTATAAGATAGTTATTAGTTATTATATCATAGAATATTAATTTACAATTATTTAGACTGAAGTATTTTTCCATTAATTTTTTTTTCATTTTCAGCACAACGTTATTGTAAACGATTCACCCATGACACGGTTCCAGAGATTAAATACTTTTTATCAACAACAATACCGCCCCGATACGTCATCTGGCAGCGGAATGTCAAAACTATAAAATATTCACTCGCCGCTATTATTTAATCCACATTGCATCAGGACGTAGGTAGATGTAAAAAAAAAGATATCTTCTTTTTCTTGAAATTAGGCAATCCGCCTGTTCCTGACGGGAACTCGCGAAAATAGGGGGTGATACCACCGCCCTGCGGTCAGGTCAACCTGATGGAACTGATATCGCAGATTCTCAGACGAAAGCTAGATCGTATAAAAATTCGCTGAGAATCTTAGAGCGGTCCAAAGGTTGAAGCAGGAGTCGTGAAGAGAAGAAGAGAATGTCGCAAGTAGGTGAACGCAGGAGCAGAACTGAATTCTGGGTTCTTGCGCCACTTAATTTATTCAATCAAAAATTCAGGGCTCGCGCGCCCAGGCGCATTTTCAACGACCAATCAGAGGTCGGCATTTCGGGAACCGACGACACCGACGTCTGTCTGACGGCGGGATCACAACTCATAATTCGAGTCGCAGCTCTATGAGCAGTGGTCCCGTATTCAAAATATTAATAAACATGTAACCAAACATTCTACTATAGCTATTTCATACTATTTTTACACATTTATATTTTATCTTTGTTTTGTTTCATTGACAAATGTCTCTCAGGTTCATCCTTCATGGAGAGATCGGTAAAAAGGAGGCCAGGCCCTCCAAGCTGCGTGCAATGATTTCGTACATTTGGTCTCTCTGGCGAGCCTGGCTACACAAATTCAATATTTTTTCTACATAAAATCATGTAAAGCCATATACAAGTGATTACGAACAAAATCATATTAATTTTTATATTCTTATAATTTTTGTGAAAATGGCGACTTCGGCACGGTACCGATGTCGCCAGAGGGTAAAAACGACGCCCCCGGACGGTGGCGATACCTACCGCAGTCGCCCAATATTACGATTTGGCAAGATTAAATTCTTTTTCAAGAATCAAATCACGCCGCCGCGATTTCCTCTTACATCGCTTGCAACGTACCCAAAAACATTTCTAACGACAAAATTAATTCGATAACGGCCTCCCAGTTTTTATACTGAACACAAATGATTTAAAAAATAAAATTTAAAAAAAATACATACAGAAATTACAATAAATAACTTCGGTTATTTTCAATAAAAAATACGTCGAGCGCGCTAGGATTTTATTTATTCTTGCCTACCTGCGCGCTCGCGCTCACAATTCATGTGATAAAAAATGTAATTATTAATTCTACGTACATATCAATACAAAAATTTACTTTTTCTTCTAAAAATGTTTATCATGGCCAAAATTGGCGATTGGCAAAAAAGGCCCGATTAAGGGCCGTCGGTTTTTCTTGTCCGACACACCGCCTTTAAAGAGCGATTTGTGCCATTTTACAAGTAATACATGAGATGTTGCTAAGAAAGAAAGAAATCTATGATTAATAGAAAAGATTTCAATTTGATAATTAAATCGAGAGACATCAATCTGAAAAAATAAGGATGCAAGAGTCAATATAATCGTTTTCAGATTCCTCATAAATTTAACACTTCTCAATAACTATGTTTTGATTCCAACCATGTAAAAATAATACCAGAAGGATCGTCAGGAATAATATAAGAAAAAAATAAGAAAATTAAGACGTTTTATTTCTTCATTGACTTGTCAAGTTAGAGAGTACAAAGTGTTTTAAGGAGTGTTGAATACACTTAAACTGATACTCACTGTGCTGAATGTTTTGAATTACAGTCAACAATTGACGAAAGAACGAGATTCAAACGGAATCTCAAATGACAATTGAAGCGAATTAGAGTACTTAATAATAAGATCATTCTTCTAATTTCTTTCTAAAAAAACGCGATTTTCAAATTGCCCCATTGTAGGCGGGTACTTACAATAATTATCCTAATCGGCCATTTCGTTGCGTCAGATTTAACATATAACATTCGTTAAATGATGTTAACTTTTTTAATCATGTTTATAACAACTGAATGCGTTTGAATTACTATTTATTATTCTTAGTTGTTTTTATTTTATACAATATGTGTTTGGACCAAAATAAAATAAAAATTGGCAGACAACGAAAAAATGTAACTTCACCAATACGGAGTTCTCGGGAAAAATAAAAGGATCGGATGATGTATGAGGGAAGAAAACGAAACAGGAATTATTGAAGAATTTTCTGCGTGATGTGATTTGATCTAGAACTCACATTGCAATCAGCAATATTAGAAAATAGAATGGGCTAGACGCATATAATTTTGTTTCAAAGATACATTAATTGATTATTCCGCTCAGCATACAGAATACGATAGATAATGAATTTCCTAGCTCTATTTCTGTATTACCTACCTATACTATTTATTTGAGTTGCTATACCAATGTGTCGTCAATGCACATGTATTTATTTTTATTAAAAAATAAATAGGGATGTGAATACGGAATACTTGTCCCATCAATATTCTTACTATATGTTTTCAAACAAAGTTAAACGCTTGTTTTATGAAGTTATCTGCTTGCTGGTTACAGGTCGTTTTCACTAGTTCAATAAGCTGGTCAAATATGCACTCCAATTAATCTATCTAACTACTACCACTTATCCGCTTATGGAAGTCATTAACAGATCTGGACGATTGATTTGGTTTGTTTTCTGTATACACTGCTCTATATAAATATTAAATTGATTTATTTGCTTGAAAACATGATTATCCCAGCTTTCTCATGAAAACATTTATATATTTTGTTTACCATAAAAAAAAAATTATTGTCATGGTTGGTGAAGACGCGCTTGTTGGTTTAGTAGTAAGACACCTTAAGAACAAGTCTCCGTGTTCCGAGGGACCAGCAATTAAGTTCTATTTCCAAAGCCAGAGTTATTATTATCTTAGGTTGATAATTGTAAACACATTATTAATATTACAATACATCCGTATTTCCTGTAAAAACAGCGGATAGTATACGAATCCAGAACTCAGCAAATTAATAGAGTTAAATATGTTTGCATAATATCCAATTCATCATTTAGATGTTTTCAGCACCAATAAAATTTTTCCCAATTTATCCAATGTTAATTAATTTCCCATCGGTAACTATTTGTAAAAGGGAATTAATCAATTATGAATAAATAATTAATTTCGTTTTACGTACTTTTCGAGTGTTTTCAATTAGGCTTTTACTTAATGTACCTACTTATTTAATTTAATATTTGTTTGGGAGAAAAACCAATGAATTGCAGGGTTATATTTTTTTTAATACAGTATATTATCATTCTTTACTATATTTTATTATATTTCATTTTTATAAATTAAAATAATTATTTATATTGTTAAATATTTGGTAAACTACAAAATTCTGTTCCGATTTCCGTTCATATAGTAATTTAATTTAAACAGAATTGTATAATAATGATAGTATTTTAACCGGTGATACACTAACCGTTATTTGAGATTTGTACCCGATTGCGTTGATGATTGGCAACTGATCTTTTGCAATTCGACGGGCAACCATCGGTACTAGACAATAAGTATGTCCAAGTTATCAATCATCGAAACAATCAGATACAAATCCCAAATAACTATACCGAAAGTAGCCGGTTAAATAATGATTTGACTGTTACTGCCGCGTCGTGAAAACATAATGAAAGTAAAAAAGGAACACGGGTTTCATAAAAATAATCACTTTTGTATAATAAAACAAAGTAAATCCACCAAAATAGAATAAATCAAATCTATACTGATTTATAACTTTGATATGAACGCGTATCAATCAATCGGGATTGATAGCCGCGAGGCGCTTCGCGTCCTTTCTATATCAAGATTAAAATGAACTTGCCAAGGGAGGGGAGCGGGAAATTTAAAAACACCAACCACCAATATTTAAATATTTACACAATTTATTGAATTAAACACAATTCTTATCTTTAGACTTATCAACTAAAAAAAAAATATCACTAACCTAAAACTAATCCTAGCCTAAACGCAAGCAGTCCTGATTTACATAGTTTATCGTGTCTTTGTCACTTATCGCCACAAAAAAAAACATGTCGTTCACAAACACTCGTCGTATCACTCTTGGAGGCCGCGGGGGGGGCGAGCGCTCGCGCCCACGCGTTCGCCGCTGGCGAAGGTTCGCGCTGTCCCGCCGCGCCGCCGCATCCGCGCCGTCGCTGGATCCGCGTCATCGGGAGGGTCTGGCCTTCCTCCTGGAACTCCTCGTGGAGGACCGGCCGCCATCCGAGGCAAGGCGGCCATCCTCGTCGCCGCGTTTTCTTCTCTGCGGGTGGCGTCCCGAGGCTGGCACTCACCCTCGCCGGGAGGGAGGTCGTGGCGAACTGACCTCGGGCTACTAATGCCGCGCCGATCTCTCTTCTCCCTGCCCAGGGAGCCTCTCCCCGCGCACCCCTTCTCCATACTCACAACCCGCGCGGGGGTCGGATACGTCTGAATATATTTCGCGCGGAAATATTTTCGGCGCGAAAACCATTATACCCGTCAATGTTCGTAAATTACTGCTTGCGTTATTATACCTAATACTAGTTACAAAATAATATTTACACTATAACAAATCTTATTCTAAAATAACATTATCTTATTCTAAAATAATAATCTAGGGCAACAATATAATTTTTAACGCAGCAAAACAGGACTGCCTTGTTCGCTCGCATCTGTTTTGCTGGCCCAAAAAAAAGGTCAACTTAAGGACGGAATTCCTAGAATAAAGCGATTTCGGAGCGGCACAAATTAACGCGGTTATATCACCCGCCTCTCGCCTGTTTTGACGCGTCCGTATCGCGTAATTCTCGGAACTAAAATCTATTTACCATCGATAATCGACATAAACGACTGGTAACGAAAAATTCAAAAACAAAACTCGCGTTCGAGCGGGAAAAATTACTTTACATACGCGCGTCCCCGAGTTAATGTGTACCCTACTATACAGTTCGTCCTTCTACCCGTCTACGCAATTCTCTTCCGTCCTCATAGGAAAGAGAATTCGTCTCCTGTATACGTCTGTATACCTCTGTAACCCGTTGATTCCATGTTGGTCCCGTCGCCAACACATGGACTTTCATCTTCGCTTCGTTTCGCTTCGCTTCGCTCGTTTGCAACCTCGTTGCGTCAGTTCCGTGTCAACGCCATTATGACACCGGAACAAATTCCTTCCCGACGACTGTATAATTCAGTACACAAAACACTACCGAAAAAATCTATATTCCCGTCTCGATAACCCCCTCGTACGAAATAGCAATTACCCAAAAAAATTTAAATCGCGCCCGCGATCACAATACAAATTAACTAAATATCCGGCGAAATAATACCGACGTCGGGCCGCATCACAAACACAATAGACGCCGCGCTGGCGGTCTATTCGCCGTTCTCACTTACGATTGCAAAACCCGAAGCCGCGAAATAACCCACTATAAAATTGAAATGTTCGGAAACGAAAAAAACAAACACGATCTTAATTTTTACCGTTAGGCGTCACGAATTTATTATTTTTTTACTGTACGACCGCATTCTCATAATTTAGTCGATACACGAATAAAAAAAATTCGAAAAAAAAATTCACCGAGCTTCCGATTCATTTAAAAAAAATCGCGCATCGCTCCGTTTCCCTTGGCAACTCGCGCATTTTTTTTCGATCTCAGGGCAGATCCGTTGGAAATCCATTTTTCCAATCCTTTTCTATTTTCGTAGAAAAGAAGCCATCACGCTTGGGCGACAATTGATATGAACGCGTATCAATCAATCAGGATTGATAGCCGCGAGGCGCTTCGCTTCCTTTCTATATCAAAATTAAAATGCACTTGCCAAGGGAGGGGGAGCGGGAAATTTAAGAACAACACACCACGGCTCGTTTTATATTTACACAATTTATTGAATTGATCACAATTCTTATCTTTAGACTTATCAACTAAAAAAATATCACTAACCTAAAACTAATCCTAGCCTAAACGCAAGCAGTCCTGATTCACAAACGTTATCGTGTCCTATCACTCGTTGCACGGAACACATTTCACTCTCCGCGGCCCTCATAGCCGCGGTCGTGGTTGCCGCGGGTGGCTCCTCTGGCACACCGCGTCGCGTGCTTGCTACGAGCGCGGGATCCGCGAGCCGCGCGCGTCTTGCCGCGTCGGTCGCGGGATCCGCGCCATCATCTGGCGGGGGCGCGCTGTCCTATCCCGTTTTTGAAGCAATCATAATAAAGATGATCCTTCGCCGTATATGCTTTCGAGTTTGACACATTTCCAACGAAAGGAATATTTTAACCTAAAAATGAAACGTCAAAAATATAATTGCCTTCAAAAATAAATTGAAGTAAGAAAATAAAAATATTGATATATTTCGCCTTTAAGTGGCTCGGATGTTAAATAATGTATGTGTAATATTTCTGGACATAATACATAATAATAAGACATTTAAGAATAAATTAAATACTACCTATTTTTTAAATAACTTTATCGCTATATATTTGTCAACCAGTTTCGGTTGGACTCAACCTGAAGGTTGAGTCCAACCGAAACTGGTTGACAAATATATAGCGATAAAGTGGTTTAAAACACAGTATTTAATTTATTCTTAAATGTCTTATAATGTCAAGCCACAAAGTGTTTTCTTGCTTTGAAAAATAATAATAATATCTAAATGTATTTAAAATAATCTGTACACTTCGTTTCTTAAAGTAAAAACATACGATTTGATTCATTTTTGAAGCTGGTAATGGAAAAACAATGCATTACTCGATGGGTCTAAAGTACAATCATAATATTGTAACGAATTGTCAAAAGAGATTACGTACAGAATCTATAATATGTCAATGACGACAAAAACGTCGAAACCTCCAGGGCCTTTCACTACATTCTGGAACACACTCTGAAATTAGCTACATCATTCGAGAAATATCTGGAAAAGCCTAGAAGCGACGAGAAACTTCACCTGAATACTAGAAAAATCTAGGAGGTTCGATAATCAAGTTTGGATATAAATAACGCGGATGTAGACCGCCGGGCCTGAGTGGTCGTGTCTGATAGCTTGTTACCGTGCGAAGTCGGTCGCGAGCCGCCAGACGACGCCCAATGTGGCTAGTCGTGAAGGAATCGAAGCGATAAATATAGCAAATAATCGAGCGAAATTCTAATAGGCGAAATAAATAAATGCGATAAATACTACGAGCGAATTGGATGAAATACTCTGGTGAATGTTAAATACCTGTTACCCAGCGACAATAAAGGTTCATTTACGAGTGATAGACTGCGAGAATAGTGTAATTTAAAGAATAGCGTTTAGTTTAATTTGTTTTAAGTGCCTTTGTACAGTGAACAATTAAATAACCATTAATTAATAAATCGCTAACAGTGTTTTCATTCATTCCTATCAAGCCACGACAAGTGGCATGGATATTATTTTAAAGTTTTTGTCATTATTTGTTAGTTTTTTCGATTCCTTAGAGTCTACGGTGCTCTTAGCAGTCTACATGCGGCTAGACCGCATATACTACTACTAAGTGCATCAAAGCAAATAGCTACCTTATTGTAATAAACATATATATGTGTTTTATATCAATATATCAGTAACTTGTATTTATTTAAGAACAAAAAGAAACAGAATTCCGAGTAAAATAGAATACTCGGTGATACGTTATTCACTTTATTAAAAAGTTCACTAAAATGCGAATAACCCTACAGTCACTTGTCTACAGTGGCGTGCAGCGCATACAGACAAAAAAGCTACGCATAAGTAAAGATTCTGGGAAACAAATATTAATTAAATAATCCTTATCTTAAGAAAATGTAAATTTAAAATTCTAGCCGTAATTCGTCCTACGGCTAGAAGTTTTATTTCTGACGTTTCTGTTTAACGTGACATATTGTTTTTTTCCGTTTTAAAATTCTAACCGTAATTCGTCCTACAGCTAGAAGTTTTATTTCCGACTTTTCTGTACCTAACTTTATGTCAATTCTTAATTTCTCGTGTTTGCGCCCAACAAATTTGTTCCATAGATCTAGTCAAGTCGAGAAAAAAGTCGTCCTGAACCGTGTATTTTTATATAGTTCTATGTCTGCGAGTTTTGTGTAATAGACAAGTAAATTTTTCATGGAATAGCGTGTTTCTTCGAACCTATGCCAGGTGAGAACTACGCGCACGTCATTGCAGAAATTATATTTTTTACAAATTCCACCCCAAACTTTTTGTGTGAATTCTATTTGTCATTTCTATGGTGAATGTAAATACCAACCACCCACAGATGGTTGTGGTGGTGGATAGCCCTTGGTGTCACATCGAAAATATGCGAGTTTGGTGGGGGTGGCTGTCTAGAAGGTTCCGGAAAAACCTGCTCTAGAAAGTTCTGGAAGGAGAAGGTTCTAGAAAATTCCCGAAAGTTCTATAAGATTCTAAACTGAGTGGCGAAATGTGTCGGTGTGTCTAGAAGGTTCCTGTACATTCGAATTTCTTGAAAGTTCTGGAAGGAGAAAGTTTTAAAAGGTTCGCGAAAGTTCTATGACGATCCAAACAGTTCTAAAAATCGACGCGTGCGAAGCCGCGCGGGCACAGCTAGTTATATATAAATCGTCTTCGAAATATATTGAAAATTTTTGCCGTATTAGGTACCTATATATAAAATATTTATTTATATAGAAAATCTTGTTTACAATACTTATTTTATATTGCAGTTATTTTTGTGGATTGAAGCTTCTCAAAATAGTTCATTATATTAGGTCCTTACATATGAAATTGGCGTTTTGCCGTACTGGCAATTTTGATCTCAAATATCTTCTCTTTGGTTAGGAATTCCAAATCCAAATTTATACAGCTATTTACTCATGTATTTGTGTTTTGAAAATTATAATTCATTTGTTTTTTCCTCAATTGTTTTTTTCTTTGCGTCACTCAGTTTACAAAATGAAAAACTTGAAATATCGCGTTATTTACGAGTACGAGTTCCACCGTGGCACCAGTGCTGCAGAAACGGCTCGAAGGATTAATGATGTGTATGGCGACGGTGCCGCAAAAGAAAACACAGTGCGTTTTTGGTTCCAACGTTTTCGTTCTGGAAATTTAGACCTGCAGAACAAGCCCCGTGGACGGCCGGAGACCAAAGTCGATAATTGATAATGAAGAATTGAAGGCTATTGTGGAAGCGGATCCATCGCAAACCACATCCGAGTTAGCTGCAGGCTGCGGTGTTAGTGATAAAACTGTTTTAATCCACTTGAAGCAAATTGGTAAGGTGAAAAAGCTTGAAAGGTGGGTACCTCACGAATTGAGTGAAGCAAATCAACAAACGCGCGTTGACTGCTGCGTTGCATTACTCAACCGGCACAATAATGAAGGGATTTTAAATCGAATCATTACCTGTGATGAAAAGTGGATCCTGTACGATAATCGGAAGCGCTCATCGCAATGGCTGAACCCTGCCGAACCAGCCAAACCATGCCCCAAGCGAAAATTGACTCCAAAAAAGTTACTTGTGAGCGTTTGGTGGACTAGTGCTGGTGTCGTTCACTACAGCTTTCTTAAATCTGGCCAGACGATTACGGCAGATGTCTATTGTCAGCAACGGCAAACCATGATGGAAAAGCTAGCTGCTAAACAACCGAGGCTGGTTAATCGCTCTAGGCCACTGCTGCTTCATGATAACGCTAGACCACACACTGCACAACAGACGGCTACCAAATTAGAGGAGCTTCAATTGGAATGTCTAAGACATCCACCGTACTCTCCGGACCTTGCCCCAACAGATTACCATTTTTTAGAAATTTGGATAACTTCTTGCAAAGGAAAAAATTCAACTCCGATGGGGCAGTCCAAACCGCCTTCAAAGATTTTATTGATTCCCGTCCGAATGGTTTTTTTAGTAAAGGGATCGATGAACTACCTATGAGATGGCAAAATTGCATAGATAGCAATGGTACATACTTTGATTAAATAAATATATTATAATAAAAAAAAACGGCTTTATGTTCCTCCCATACTAAACGCCAATTTCATATGTAAGGACCTAATATATAGTTAAAAAAATTCAAAAAATCTATATACCCTTATAGGTATATGCGTATATATATTTTCTTTAATATAGGTATACAGTCGATCATAGCATAACCTAAGTTTATACCCACTGCACGCCACTGCTTGTCTGGTACTTGCTGAAGGAAATTAATTAGAAAAGATTTTATTTAAGTTAAATCAGGTGCGAATGCTTTGTTTATTATGTTGGTTTAATTGTCTTATCCTTTGATGAATACCTGTGTAGTGTTCATTTTCTGTTTGTTTGATATCATTAATAAACGAATATTAAAACACAGAGGGTCATTTGACAAAGTCAATAAACAGTGAGTCAGGCATAACAAAGGACCTTTTCAACGAGTCGGGACACGACACCGTGGTCGTAAGGTTTTTTATGGTTACATGAAACTACTTAAATTTTTTTTTGATTCTAAATAAACAAACATTTTTAAATCATCTTCTTATTATGTATTTTTTTGTTTTGAATTAATATACTAGTAGAAAGCTATTACTTGGTGGTGGCCGCAGTAGCTGGTTCACCGCCCTAGCGATAATAATAATAATAATTGTTATCCATATAAATAAATAAATAGACATTCAAGGTTTATATATTTTTCCTGGCTATAGAGACTATACAGCATGTTGGATAAACGTGGAACTAATCCAACGATATATTGTTGCAACAAATATTTTAAGTCTTGAAAATTTTTAGTTGATAAAATATCGCTTCTTGAACTGGCTATATGATGGACATTAAATGTATTTTGCTACCTTTTGTAATACATTTCATTACATTTGACAGAGTCCCTACATTTGTGCTTTTTCTGACTGGCAGTAAAAACTATAACAAAAGGGAATCATGCTTTCGTAATTCATCCAAGGATATATGTAAATAATGTATTATATTGTTTGTTTATAGTGAAAATGGCGCGATATAAATCATATGTTTTTATAACTATGGGTAAAATAACTATAGGTACATCATGTAAATGGATGCCTAATGTTTTCAGAATTGTATTCTCTTAGTGTGTTGGCGGTGTTTCTTCGCGCTTGTTTTGTTCCGATAGATTTTCACGGTTTTGTCTTGAATACATAATTTGAAAAATGAAAGTCATGGCAAATAGCTTTGTAAACATGAGGCCAATTCAGATAGAAGAAATCTACTTGGAACTCGTCCAGCCATGTATTTATCTTGGGCAGCGTACCACATTTCGTGTGTTTCTCATTTCTTGAAATTTAAAGAAGAAGCAAACTCACATGGAAGGCATTGGGTGGTCTGGCAGAGGGGGGGGCGCCAGGAACAGAATCTTGTAGAAACATAATAGGGTTAGGTTTATTGTTTATTTATATTTCTTTATTTAGTTAATAATACAATTTGTCACTGAATAACAATTATCATTAAATAACCCCGTTTATTCAATTTTATGTAATAATTCTATTTTTTATGTGATGTGACTTCTAAATTTTGTAAACTTGATAATATTTCTCTGTTTTTTACATTCTCTGGTAGGTTTTTGTATTCCTTTAGTTGTCTATAATACAAATAGTTTTATGTATTTGTTTTTTATATAGACGGTATCCATTTTTACATGCTTTTATTTAACTCTCTGTCAATTTGCTGTTTGTTGTGGTAGAATCTAGTATTTGATTTTTTACCAACTTCCCGACTAGCTAGAGCTCTGAAACTTTCAACATTTGCGTAAGATGGATGACTATACAATTTGTGAATGTTGAAATAAAAGCCTTCATAAATAGTTACATGATAGATGATTATGAGTCTAAAAATGGTTTTGAGGAGAAAGATGATGATAACGATGCGGATATTGATATTATCAGAGCCAGATTTGATGGTCCAGAAGCTGAATCAGATGTCGAAGATGAAAAAATTCTTATCCGCATATCATTATCCGCGCACTCTGCTCCATGGGGAGTGTTGAAGAAGCGAAATGTGGTACACAAACGAAAATATCAAGCTATAAGGAAACGAGTACTTACAAAATATAATCCTCCCAAAAATACACGAAGGATAATTGTTGGACGTTGGCGTTCAAGGATGTAAGGGTTTTCCCAAACAATTTGTGAAAAGTGTTGTGTAAATGTGTTTTATGATAATAAAAAAATTTAATGGTGCGCGGCGCGCCGTGCGCCCGGCGGCGGCGAGCCCGCGCATTTCAGACTATACGATTTAATTAATTCGACTTCTTGAGTATGAGGTATAATTTTTTGAATATTTTTATATTAATGACAGTGAAATTTTCTTAGTACGCATGTAAAATATAATTAAAATAACCGATGTTTTAATAGTTTTATGGATACTGCAATATAGGAAAAAAACGTTTAATTTTTGTCTTTTTTAAAACGATATATTTAACAACTTGTCGAAAAATATTAATGTCTGAATAGTACCACTTCTTTTTTAAACTTTATACAATCAATTTGTAAATAAAATATATGGTCTTTATTTGAAAATATACGAGATAGGCGTACCAAAGATAACTCTATTGCATGAAAACTAAAATAGTGTTTCGGGGTTATAATTTTTTTGATGTTATAACAATATATTTGTTCATATTTTTTTAAGGAAATGCTTCAAAAGTAAATGGATCTATCATAATAAAATTGATTAAAAGCCTGTTTAGTTATGGGTTTCGCAAAATGATTTAATAAGTTTACATTAAATTTAGCAAAATCGAGAGCATATACGAAAATCGTGTACTGGGGCCTCTTAAGGGAGGGGTAAGGTTAATTCGTACAAAAAAAGGCATGTTTTTGTGAATTTTTTGTAACGATACAGTTAAAATCTCTTTATTAAAACCAATGGTACATTAAAGTATGACATTTGGAGAATATTTTGTAAAATTTTCAAGAAGAAATATTAAAAAATACGACAATGGCAGCAATTATTCGGACGTGTCTCGGAAAAAAGTAGAATTGCGGTGTCCATCATAACTTGCTGCTAGATCATCTGAAATCAAAAAATCAAAGTTCATTCGTTAGATAATAGATTTTCCCAGGTAACGCTGGGAGGGTTTTTTGAAATTTCAATTTTTCAATTTTTTGGAACACTTTTAAGGGAAAAACGCGATTTTTTGCGAAAAATATCGACTAATTTGTTATTAAAAAATAAAAATTAATAACAAATTTGAAAAAAAGTCTCCAGCGTTACCTTGTAAATTATGTACAAAAATAGTGTTCAAAATTTCAAAAGGATCGGTGCAGTAGTTTTGAAGTTATGATGGACACCGACTTTGAAAACGTGAGATGTGGGGAAAACGCTTTAAAGTTTTGCACACTGTAAAATTCAAAATAAAACTCAACACTTATTTTATACTTACACATAATCGTCGATGCCATATTCACACAGAAAAGAGCTTTCATCATCAGCATCTTTTTGTCCTTGTCTACGCAAAACTCTTCCAATACAATAGCACGTCCGGTAATCCTCAGGTGAGCGCGTCTCTTCGCTTCCCGAGCAGGTATAGAAAATCAGTCTGAGTATCGCTCAAATGTTCATAATTTCGTCAATTTTGCTCCGATTGACTTGATACAATATTCTTGCGATATTATACACTTATTTAAAAAATTAAAAATAAAATGCAAAAAAAAAAGTTAAAAACATTATCCCCCCCTTAAGGGTTTTAATTTTTGTCTTTAATTTTTGAATACTGCATTAGTGATGTTAAAAAATCGATTTCGAATGTATGTAAAATGCAGACAGCGTTAGAAGTATGACTTTTTTTTATTTAAATTTTTATTTATTTATCGTTTCCATCGAAAGCGATATATATTTTTTTAAATATAATCTTTTTTATCCGTAACGTAACGTAACCAATATTTTAACAATATTACTGTTTTTAATAATAATAATAATAATCATTTCATAGGTTATTTATTCTATATCCATGGGCCTTTAACAATTTTTAATAATAAAATAACAATTCGTAGATGGAAAACCAAGGACGCAAAAGTGAGTGGGACTTTATTCGTTAATATACTTGTATGTTTTATTCTTCATTTCTTCTTCTTCAGATGTGAGTTTATAGGTTCCGACTTCACCAGATCCGTCCGTCCAAACGTCCGTTTAGTCGCGATTCTCTCGACTCTGCGACTCTGCATACTCTGAGTCGAAAACGTTCAAGCAATCATGACCAAATATCAATAGTTACGAAGTTATGCAATATCAAAGTTTGCATTTTTTTCAATATCTGACGTATTGTTTGCAAAAAGTTTAAGTATCATTACACCAAATTATATTAAATTGTATCGATTATGAATAATTCATTTGCTTTATTAAAAAATGTAAAAATACGAAATGTAAAAAAAAAAATGTAAATTAATATTGCGTGTTTCCATAACCATAATGGTTGCTTGAACATTTTCCACTCATTTTCAAGGTAGGAATCTCCCTGTAAACTTTTTGCTGGTAGCTATGATTGTATTTTTGCAATATTCATTTTTACATATTCCTGTACCGTTAAATCAGAGAATAAACAATTCATGTTATTTGGTAGAAACGGTTGAAAATGCGGTCATTTTCTCAATATTATTTATTCCGTTATCGAAAATTCGGTTTGTTAATAATGGTCTCCTTTTGACTCGGTTCCTACATTCGTTTAAATATTTGTATGGGTTGGCAAAAATGTTGACACGTTTGCCGGCATTCAGAGCCTCATTAGTGCTGGTCGGGTGAGCAACATAATTAACTTTAATTTATTATTCATTAAAATATACTTTTTATGCCAGAATGTCTCCCAATTTGGGTACAGCCAAATATTAATGATTTATTTATTATTTATTATACAGAGTTATTTGGAAAACATTAATTACCTCACAGAAGTATATTCCTGCTTTAATATGAGTCAAAAATGTTCAAGCAACCTGATTATTATGTTATCGATAATTATGGAGATATGCGACATCTAAGTTAGCATTTTTTTTCAACATTACTGACTTATTTCTTGTGAAACGTTTGACTATTATTATAGTAATTAATATCGAATATGAAAAATTCATTCACTTTAATACATATAAATAAAATAAAATAATTAAATTAAATAATAAAAAACTTCCGATTACAATTGGAATTTCTGCAGGGTTTTAATAATTTTTTAACTTGTATTGAATTTTTCGTAAACTATATAAGTTTCTGTAATGATTGTTCAACGTTTTGTAAAAAATAAGTGAGAAATATTGAAAAAAAATGCAAACTTTCATATTGCATAACTCCGTAACTATTTATATTAGGTCATGGCTGCTTGAACATTTTTGACGCATAATCAAGGCAAAAATATAGTCTTGCGAGGTTATTAATGTTTTCCAAATAATCCTTATATTCCCGTACCAGAGACTGGTACGGGAATATAAGGATTATTTGGAAGTGCACCGCCTTCATAGATGTCAGTCAATCTATTTATTTTTCTTTTAAATTATCGGCTGACGTTTTATTTGATTAAGTATTGAACATTTAATCAATTTTCCTTAATTATTTCCTGTGAAACCTGACAGCGATTTTTGTTTTAATGAATGAAAGAGGTTCCAAGGTTATTATTTTATATTAAAATATATTTATATATTAAATATATTTTAATATAATAATAATATATAAACAGCTTTGTTAAACTTATTATCGAAGTTGCTTTGGAGTATAAATATCAATATTATTATTATAAATCATCTTCTTATAAACTACGGTGTATTTCAAAATAACCCAACTCTTAATAAAATCAGTGTTTTAAAAATTCTTCGTATTTATTGATTTATTCAATACACACACATATAACGACGAAAATACTAATATAACCTGTGCTGAGTCATAACAGTTTATATTATTATTTTATTATTATTATTATTGTTATTATTTATGTAATCTTATGACTTATATTTTTATTTATTTATTATTTATATATTTATTAAAAACAAATAAATTTTTATAATTTTCTAGATTTTTTTTTATATTTATATAACAAAATAATGCCGGAAACACGGAAAAGGCGATCGTCTAGCAATGCGAGCAAAATACACCATTTTTCTCGCATTTGTTTCATATTTTTGGATAGAAAGGTATAAAATATTGTTTTTAAATGAGATTTCATTTATGTTAAAAACACTATATCTTTCTAAAAAGACACAAATTAAGTTATTTCATTCGTTTATAAATTACCAAATCAATGATGTTTTAGAAGTGAAGGAAATTGTTGAATTTTTTTAAAACGATCATCTTTAATTATTAACAGTTTTTACATGCATTCGGTTTTCTTTGAATTTATGTTATAAAAGATTTTTTTTTAATAAATTATTTTTCTGCGTGTTGATGAAACTTTAAACATTGGATATTTTTTTTTTTAAATGAAAATTAAAATCTTGGCCATTATTTGATATTTATTTTAGTTATTTAATCAATACGTATTATGTCTTTCTTGTATATGCTGAAGAAGCTGTAAAAAAATTGATTTTACTCGCATTCCCAGACAATCGCCTAAACATAGATTAAAACTTAAAATTATTTTTTCAGATACATAATTTTGTTGGTGGTAAATATTATATTTATTCTAGAGAAATATAAATGAGAGCATATTTTGTTTTATATGCTTAACAAATCATTAAAAAAAATATTCTATAATTACCTGATATAATTATATTATTGATATAATTATATATTCAGTGTCTGACACTCCGATATAATTATATATTCAGTGTCTGACACTCTGATATTTTGTATTACGAATACAATATTTTTGGAAGACGCCGACAATAGACCTCTTTCCATTTAAGAAAGACAATCGAATAATTAGTTAGTACCTTTGTGTAAGTTGTGCGTACGAGGCACATTGTTTCGTTACATTGGTGTTTATACCCGTAAACACCAACACAACGAAACAATGAGCGTAGTATGCATGACTTACAGATATTAATACAATTGTCTGTCTTAAATGGAAAGTGGTTTACATACTATGCGTCTTGCAAGAATAATTCTGAAAAAGCCCGAAATACTTTTTTTTTTATAAAAACGCATGTATCAAATAACTAATATAATATTTTTGGCCGACGCCGACAATAGACCTCTTTCCATTTAAGAAAGACAATCGAATAATTAGTTAGTACCTTTGTGTAAGTTGTGCGTACGAGGCACATTGTTTCGTTGCATTGGTGTTTATACCCGTAAACACCAACACAACGAAACAATGTGCGTCATATGCATGGCTTACAGATATTAATACAATTGTTTTTCTTAAATGGAAAGAGGTTTACATATTATGCGTCTTGCAAGAATAATTCTGAAAAAGTCCGAAATACTTTTTTTTTTTTTATAAAAACGTATGTATCAAATAACTAATATAATATCGAATAATGCGTTAACTGCTCGCAATTCATATTAATGTACGCCACATAGCAACTGCCTATAAGTAGGTACGTACATTTTATACCAGTGATGTAACAAATTAATTATAATCCAAAGCGAAGGGTATAAAATAAATTAAGAAAGAGATTTATTTTGGCTCGGAACATTTTCGAGTAAAATAATATTGAAGCAATTGGCTCTTACAAATTTCACTCCGTTAATTGAGCCCCTTAAGATTTTCCCAAGTAGGGTTGTCACATAAATGACGCATTTCGCGAAGTTGGAGATAACTTTTCATTCAAAATTAAATGGTATTGGTTAAAATAATTTGATACCGACTTCTGACCAAGTTTTCGACCCAAATTACAAGACAAATCTACAATTATTATTCTTCAATGACGATAAGGTATGTAGCCAACTAGCCGCGAGCCCAATAGCCTGGAGCCTAGATTTGGAAATAATACATTTATTGAACATTTTACTAACATTATTGCGAAAGAATTGGCTCAGCTGCGGATTGGATCGCCGGGCAGATGGTATTTCACGTCGATTGATCGAGAGGGACAGAGGGTAGTTTTCAAGCGCTCCTTGTCACATTCCGTCAGAGAAAATCGTCGCAACGGAGCGCTGCTGGCGGAGATTGTGAAATTTGGCCTTATTGTATTTCCTCAATTCTTTTCTGATATTTCGTAAAATATTTTCTCATTAGTAATCGTTTAGGTGCACGAATAGCACCGCTGGCTCGAGCGGTACTTCCTGTAATGAGCTATCGATAAAGGGCATATTAGTTTACTGGACGAGGAATGGGTCTAGGAGTCCTTTTAAAACAAACATTCGTTACTTCAAATTTAGTGTGCAAACTTTTAATGCTAACTTCTGGGTAGTATATTTAAAAATAAAATTACCAGTCGAGTAATGGCTTGAACGTCTACTTGAAATTAAGACTGAATATTATTTTAATCAACCAATTTATGTAAGCAATATTATTTATTATAAATATTCTTAATATTTAAAACATTAACATTATGACTAGGCATTTTAACAAAATGTTAGTTATGTTAGTATATAACCACTAACTAAGATTTTTTGTCTACCGGTTTCGAGACCGTCTCTTCGACAGGACAACACTACACTAGCATGTAAATACTACTACACACCACAACCATAGTATTATTCACACACTAACACAGTCCCAAAATATTATAGATTATATATGTTGACATTCGGTTAGATTAACATACATATATAACATATATGTTAGTTAATCTAACCGAATGCTAACATGCACTCAGTGCGTGTTCAAATGTGTTTTAGCCGTCTTGAATTAAAAGCAAAAATTCATTACAAACTGAATTGATTGATACACAGAGAAAACAAAACATTTTCACGTCCTTAAACATTTATATGTTTGTGTTGAAGTGCGGATAAAAACGAAATTTTTTAGTTATTATCGTAGAATTTCTTTAATAAAAAATCTCTTTCAATTTTTTATATAATTATGTTCCTAAAATTGCACAATTAAGCATTGACGTATTGTAATATACATACATTATTCCCATACTAGCCGGCCTTCATATGTAGCAAATATTGCATTGAGAAAGACAAAAAATCACAATCAAGTAATCACGTAAAAGTCAGGTAATTTGAAGTCACGGTGACTAAAATAACGTACTCATTTTTCGGCGTTGCTTCGCGTCCGATCACAAAGAAGGTCCGTTCAATAACGAATGCAAGTAAGGCAAAATTACCTTACTTTTGAGTTGCCAAGATTCTATCTACAGTTTATTATACGAGTATCATTGCAATTAAGTACTTAATTTGCTCGTTCGACGCCACCGAAACACAAACGAAACGCATACCTAAGCGCACACAAATTACCTTACTTTTGAGTTGCCAAGATCTCACGCTTGTAACGTATCTATAGTTTATTATATCATTGCAAAAGTACTTAATTTGCTCGTTCGACGCCACCGAAACATAAACGACACACATACCTAAGCGCACACAAATTACCTTACTTTTATGTTGCCAAGATCTCACGTTTGTTACGTATCTACAGTTTATCATATTATTGCTATTAAGTACTTAATTTGCTCGTTCGACGCCACAGAAACATAAACGACACACATACCTAAGCGCACACAAATTACCTTACTTTTATGTTGCCAAGATCTCACGTTTGTTACGTATCTACAGTTTATCATATTGTTGCAATTAAGTAGTTAATTTGCTCGTTCGACGCCACAGAAACCTAAACGACACACATACCTAAGCGCACACAAATTACCTTACTTTTATGTTGCCAAGATCTCACGTTTGTTACGTATCTACAGTTTATCATATTATTGCTATTAAGTACTTAATTTGCTCGTTCGACGCCACCGAAACATAAACGACACACATACCTAAGCGCACACAAATTACATTCATATTTATAATTTCCTCGGTTCATTCATGTCACGTCTGAGTTGAGTTTGTTCATTCGCTCGGGACATCTGGGTTTGAATTTATTTGTAGCTAATCTCAGGGAAAAGGAACACAACATTAAACTCGATTATGCACAAACTCGTCAACTTTCATGTGCTCTTATAAAATAATTGAAATAAATTTATGAAATAAATTCCCGCGTAATACGAGACGCCATTTTGGTTGAAATTTTAGGTGTGCGGAGTGCGGAACATAGAGATATTAATTAAGTTATCATTAATGTACTTGGGGGCGTTCATAAATCTCGTTAGGCACTCCCGTTAATAGCACCTTGGGTGCTCAGTCAAGTATGTAGTTACTCAAATGTACCCTCGGACATCTCATAAGATCCTTTAATATTTTTGCAATAGATGTTTTTAAATTTCAAATCAATAAATAAATTTTATGTACCTATAGTATTTTAAAGCCGTAAAATATTTTGCGCTTTTAACAAAAAATATCAATAGATTTCTTATGATTAAAGATAAATTAATAGAATAGGTATTCACTATTTATAATATTACTTTTTTAATATTCTTATATAATATTATTTTAATATTTCCGCACCACACACAAGAATCATAATTCTTTTTGGTGAGGTATAACATATAAAAAAAATGAATTGTTAATATTTGCTAGCTATCATTGTAATAAAATAATAAGTATATCTGTTATGTATTATCAATTAAAAAAAATAATTCTACTTTTATTTGCTTATTTTTTGAAGTGTGTTGTATATCTATACCTATAAAACTCAATGTCTGTCTGTCTGTTCTCTATACAAATCCACACCGTTGGTTCGATTCGATTCAAATTTTGCATACTTATGCATTAGGACCCGTCGAATAAAATAGGCAACATTTCCTTCCTATTCTCATACCCCTTCCCCTCCACCTGACATATTTTCGATGCAAATCTGTACCGTTTGACAGATCGGACTCAAAATTTGGAAACTTATTCATTCGACTCGGCGGATAACATAGGCAACACTTCTCTCCTATCCTCATACCTCTTCCCCTCCCCCTGACATATTTTCGATGCATATCTGTACCGTTTGACCGATCGGACTCAAAATTTGGAAACTTATTCTTAAGGACTCGGCGGGGAAGATACGCGACATTTCCCCCCTATTCTGTTAACTTTTTCCCTCCCCTGATATATTTTAGATGCAAATCTGTACCGTTTGACCGATCGGACTCAAAATTTGGAAACTTATTATTTAGGACTCGGGGGGTAACAAAGGTGACATTTCCCCCCTATTCTCATACCTCTTCTCCCCCTGACATTTTCGATGCAAATCTGTACCGTTTGACCAATCGGACTCAAAATTTGGAAAGTTATTCTTTAGAACCCGGCAGATAATATATGCGACATTTCCCCCCAATTATTTTACCCTTTCCCCTCCCCCAGATATATTTTTGATGCAAATCATTGTTTACCCTCACAAATTTATTTTAAAGTTAATCCTTAACCCGTGCAACGCCGGGTATGAACAGCTAGTACAAAGATAAAGGACATTTAAATTATAAGATGTTATTACTAGATGAACCACCTGATAGACGAATGAATAATACGTATTATATTAATGATAAAGATAAGAAAAAAAAGGAAAAAAACTTATGAATTAAATTATTACAAAAACAGAATTACCATTATCTCGAATCATGTACAACAGCATAAACAATATGAAAATGATACGATTGGAGATCTACATTAAATTTTTTTTAAATACCTTAAATTTTACCAAGTCTCTAAATTCTGCAGAGTGGCGGGTTGTATTCCGCACAGTAGGTAATATTATTGGTACAATAATGTACTGCAAGCACTATTGTGTTTGTGGTAGTGAATGCATTTTATTCATATTTAAAAATGGTGGGCTTGTCAGTCACGTTATTCTATATTTTGAAGAGAAAAATGAAATCGGATATTTTTCGTCTGTTTGATAAAATATTCAAATTAGTGAAAGGTAACAAAAAAATGTATCAGTATACTCAATGTAAAATGTATGTAACGCAAAAATTTATCTTACACTCTTAAAGTCTTCGAGAAACCACTCAATGTTTTTTTATTGAAGAGAAGTTTGAAATTAACCTGCGTTAATTTCAGTCTTCCCTTCAGGAACATTAAAGATCTACCGTTACCTTCTGTTAAACCAAGAAAAGAAGGCTTCGGTTTAGAAGTTATATATATAATAATTTAATTAACCTCTATTGATCCATCTAAAACAAAACATACGTTTTTTGCCAAACAGAACATAGGTAAATAGCTGGCAATGAAAGTTGCTCTGTATTTCGTAGAAGAAATTGGAGAAGATACAAAGTTTTCTATACCCGGGTTGCAATAAGATGGGATCTTTTTGTTGAAATCAAATGCCGCATTGAGCAAGTTCGTGTAATCTTCATCCACAAATAGATGTTTTGCAGTCTTGATCTCAAACTTAGATTTCGAATATGAATAGTCGGATGCTATGTGTTCTCGGTATTATTTTATGGAATAAAATCATGGACACTTACCGAAGGAATGATAAGACGACTTGAAGCATTTGAGATGAGGATCTACATAAGAATATAAAAAAAATAAACTAGATAGATAAAATAACAAATGGAAATGTTATGGGTTCGACTGAACTGAGACATTGTTGTTTTAAGTTATTTTAAAATTCAATAATTTAAGAATTATTAATATGAGTGTAAACTAAGGAAATTGTTTAATGAGATGATGTAACTTAACGTAAAATATGTGATGTAACTGTATGTATGTTATGTCAAACATGTAATGTAAATGTAAAACTAAAATTTATTTATATTTATTTATTTGTATTTAAACTACTATTTAATAGTAAGCAATAGTACAAACTTAGAAAAGCATAATATAATAAAAATTTACGTAACTGTTCAGTTATCTCACCCCATCAACAACTGAAATACAATTCAGTTATTTATGTCCAATCCGACGAATACTAGTAATCTTTCAGTACACCTTTTAAAATATATTTGAATATTATAAAGTTGGTGACCTGAAGCCTTTGCAGTGGGGAATTAAAAACGTAGTTGGTAGCTGCAGTTTCCAAGGCAAAACCTGCATGACTTTTAGTTACGCTAGTATTAAAATGTACGAAAGACAAAATAAAACATAACATCACTCAACTTAAGTGTATCGTGTATTATGCTTTTTATTTTATTTTAAATATAACAAATAATATACATTTCCAAAACTGCCATTAAATAAGCCTAGTGAAGGAGGATTAATGGGAATTTGTACTCCTACTACTTTTTACCATGGAATTATTAATAATTAATTATAAGTATTTGTGGGAAAGTAAGTTAATTAATTTGAAGTAAGTTAATAATAAGTGTAAGTGTTATTTTTCATTAAATGTAAATATCAGGCAAGCACTCTGTTTGCTAAGAATCTTCTCCGAACTGATGATGTTGAATTATTTCTCATTTTGAACTAAACATCAAGGGTCAAGGGGATTACCGGACATAATTCTTCAACCTACAGTGGTATTATATTTGTATTAAATATCTAATATTATTTTATATTCTTTAACAGACAGATAATCCGAACTTTTCTGAAAATAACTAATAAATATTGTTAACATTTGAAAACAAACAAGACGTAGATTTACAGAAGTCCGTCTTATTCGCTGATTATTATCCTAGTACTCAAAAGTAGGATGTATTTTTTTTTAATTTTTTTATTTTTTATGTTTTTTTTTAAAAAATATAGATGTGAACACGGAATACGTGTCACATCAATATTCTTACTATTTTCAAACTAAGCTAAACGCTTGTGCTATGAAAATAGGACTAACTTGCTAGTCTGGAGTGAGGTTCGAATCCGCGACCTTTGGATCACGAGGCCAGTGTCCTAACCACAAGACCAACAAGCTACTTTATACCCATGTAATTACTTGATTAATTTACATTTAGAATTTTTACCTTTTTATATGACACCTTTGAGAAGTAAAAAAGTCGTGAATCTACATAGTCTAATTAATGTTATATGAGTGGGGGGATCGTTGAGTATAAATAATTGTCATTAAAAACAAAAGATGGAAAGAAGAAATTGCAACTTGTGTTTCTATTTCTAAATATACCACGTAGACTAAGGTCAAGTACTTATTTAAAAAGGAAATTTACTTTTAAAACTGCTCCCAATTCTACAAAAAAAATATTTTCCAAATTAGATAAGAATTTTTTTTACATAAATACAATAAAATTTGTTATATAAATATATAAAGAAAAAAGAAAAAATGCTATAAAGAAGTTACGGACGTTACGCGAAGTTACGACGGACGGACGGACAGTATGTACACGATCTTTTTTTCTGTCTCGAACAAACGTGCACTGGGGAATGTTGTATCTCAATCAGATAGGCGGAGGAGCCCCATGGGAATGAACGTGACGCGGCCATTTTGTTTTTTCTAAAATATAATACTTTAATACATATTGTTATTAGTGTCAATAAAAAAAATTACCTCATTGTAAAAAATCACCAAATTAATGTCTGCCTACATTTCAGGATTCATTTGCTCGTACATAGTATAAGTTCTTAGATACTGACTGCACGCCACTACACACATCCATTTTAATGTTTTCTCGACCGAACAGATGCTACAAGGAATGAGGTTCTAGAATGTTAGTGATAATTTCAATGAGTTTGTCAGCAACTGTACCCGTGTCTAATTGTTCACATTTTGCCGCTTTCGCGCTGATTTCCTGTAGCTCAAATCACCAGAATTTTAAAAACTTACAATATTGCAGTTTTCAAATCTATACAATTTAATATCGCTTATGAATATATCGATTGTCCAACCTAGTAACTGGACACCACTTTAACTCGCACGTTTTTTTTTTGATACAGTAAGCACCGCCAAATATTCTGAGAATTCCTTCGCATGTCAGCCGTCTGAATATCAAAACACTACTTCTGTGGCCGCGATATTGCCATCGATTGCTCTTTTTACTCCCCTTTTTTTTTAACTCGTAGCGTCTGCTTGCTTGCTTGTCTGTTGAAAAAGCTTTGGATGGATTTTTAACCCTTTTCCCGTAATCCAATCGAGTTGAAACTTTGCAGACAGACTCGTGGCGACGATAAAAATCAAATTTTCGTTTAAAAAATTAATAATTATAGTATAATTTTGGATTTTTCGAATTTTTTTATTACTCCTTTTCGTTAGCGTCTCCGACTCGAGCCCAACGCGTAGGTTAAGCGCCAAACCTGTTTCCACCAGTAAATACGAAAGGGAGTATAATAAAAACTTGGTTTTTATGGGTTAGTTTTTTTGAGAAATAATTACACTAATGCGTTTTGGTGTGAAGAACGCGGTAACACAGAAAGAAATAAATACCACATAGCTACAAGTTGCCGTGACCTAATATTAATAACGTAAATGACCTAATATTCAATACAAATGAGAAAAATATATAGAATATCAGGTAATTTGCAGGCGTTAGAGACGTTTATCCCGTTGAATCTCATGTCGGAGCGTCGCGGTTACATTTCTAGTTCGCTAATTCGGTTCAGTTCCTCCTGCGGCGGCAGTACCATCTAGCGCCCAGTAGGCGCACCAGACGATACCAGAGTAGGAGCTCGATGGAGCAGGGGCGACACCTAGCGGCGAGAGGCGTCGACCGAGGGCATAACTTTCGAGAAGCACGAAGGTCGCGGGAGACCAGGCCGACCAGCCGAGCACCAGCCGAGCTGAACCAGGGGCATTCTGGTTCCAACCACGCGCCCGCAAACATCTTTCTCTTCCAATCTCATATTAGACGCGCGCATTAATATTTTAATAACCCTACTACTAGTAGTTTGTACCATTACTGAATAAACCGAAGTTGGCCGTTTCACTTCGCGAGTAATCAATCTTAAGTAGAGGTAGTCTATAAACAGAAGTTAAAAATAAAATAAATATGTTCGGTTCATGTAAACATTTACATAAATGTTTGTTCTGTTTCTTTTCTGCCACTACCTAATAATGAGTTGTTGAGATAATCGGCTGTATTCTGAAAAAGAGGCCGCCTGAGATTAAGCTACGTAGACCAGATTATCGGAGATGTGCGCTGTAGCAACTACCGAGAAATGAAGAGGCTGGCAGGTGACAGAGAGGAGTGGAGAAAGCGAGTGCTTATTGCAGACCAATCCTAGGATTGCGACCCAAAAAAAAATATTCTGAAAATAACAAGATTGTAATTAATATAAATTAACTTAGTTTAAACCACTTATTTATTGAAAAAAATCAACATGTTTCAAAGCCAATGGCTTCTTCATCAGGAAAGATTGATTGGTGATTTGGTGATTGTTACCCTTTGTATGTTATCCTACCACTGACGCGACGTGGTGGTGCCATATTCTACAAAGCTCGTTCTACGTAAGCTTTAGTGCAATTCTTTTCGTGTCAAATTAATCCTTGAATAACAGACGTTGAATAATTTTCAAGATAAATGTGAAAAGAAGCCTATTTGCTGTACATATGGACAAGAAAATTCCAAACACTATTCTTCACCCAATAAATTTCAACTTCTACGGCCACCTGGAAACAGAAAACGGCTTTCTATATCGACAAAAGTTTACTGGCGTATCTCAAACCAACTTTTCCACATTTCCCCAATCTTTATTTCCAAACTTTTTTGTTGTCTCAGAGCGGTGAATACGCGATTCGTCAGTAAAAGCAGTAGCCGCGATCCGGGAAATAGAAATATATATTTATTTGTGGAATGTACTTTTTGAATCTCATCGACGCTATGTGTCTCTTAAAAATATTATTACGTGCCCCAGACACGTATGCCGTACCACCCCTGCATAGAATGTTTTTCTGGTTCCATAAACATATTCGTAAATTTAGTTAGATAATTAAAATACGTGTAAACATTTACCTTTCGGATAATCGATCGCCGGTCTCCCGCGTTACAGATGTTATACTAATCACTGTACTGCCGACGAATACGAACAATACCTGAAAATAGACGTTTACTAATATCTCAATTTATGTTGCAATTATTCCTGTTAGAAAGTTCACCATGTAAAAAAATTTCAAATAAAATTTAATATTAGTATTAATATTTAATGTCAAATTTCTACAAATAATAAGGATAAGATAAGATTTTGCCGAGTCTTAGGGCCCCCGACCCTACTAGGACAAGGGGATGAAGATGATGATGATGAAGACATATAAATCAATAGTGTAAAATATTAACATAAAAAAGCATTGTATATTTATGTAATAATTTTACACCATAGCCTAAGATTGTAGGGCGGGATCGATATTCGGCTCCACCGAAATGTTTTTGATTAAAAAAAGATTTTCGAGACGCCTAGGCCTAGAAATTAATATCCAACAATGTTATTGACACCGTTCGCGTCACCTCTAAAAATTTGCTTGTCAGGAGAAAAAATAAAAAAAGAAAAAATTAAATTAGATATAGAAATATTTAAAAATAATCTGTACACCTCGTTTCTCAAAAAAAATCATACGATTTGGTTATTTTTCGAAGCTGGCAATGGAAAAACAACGCCCTACTCGTTTAAAGCGCAATAAAAAAAAAAAAAAAAAAAAAGATATATATATATATATATATACACTATATATAATATATACATATATTATATATATATATATATAGATATATATACATATATATATTATATATATATATATATACACTAGAATATAGGTGTCTCATAGCTAGTAGCAAAACATCGGGGAAATCTTCTCCACGTATTAAGGACACAAGTGACATCAAAGTTTGCATTTTTTTTAAATATTTCTGAATTATCTTTTGTAAAATGTTAGACTATAATGAAAGTAATTTAAAATGAACACTATAAATTCATTAGTTTTGATACAAGTCGAATAAAATAATTAAAACAATGCAAAAAAAAATCTTGTTTAAATTTTTGAACGGTTTTAATTATTTAATTTGTCTTGTGTCAAAGTGAATGTATTTTTAATATTCGATACATACCTATGCGTTACGTTTTCATAATTCAACAAGTTGTCACTTATATCCTTAACTGTTGACGTTGACATTTCACCTAAACTATAATGAATTTCAAAATTGAATGTAGAAGACTCTTTCGATTTTTTTCTACTAGCTACGAGACACACTGTATATATAGGTGATGATCATAACCGTTATTATATTTAACAATATTTTATTTTTTTACCAGCTGCGAAATCTATGTACATATACTGTTTCATGAGAAGAGACAACAGATATCACTAGCATAGCCCTTTGAAATATACGGATGATTTCTATTTGGAACATATGCATATAACATTAAAAAGTTCAATGTGTGGATGTTCTTACTAGTGTTGTAACGGAGCTCTTTTAGCGGAAGCGGAAGTCTAGGGTTTGGCCTCCGCGAAAGCGGAGGTTAACGGAGGCGGATCGCGGAGGCGGAAGTGGGCTGGTAAAGAAAAAATAAAACTTTTCTTAAAGAAAAACTGTAGGTTATCAAAATTAATAAGAGGCAAATTACTTTTAACAAACAACAGTTTTGCAGCTTTGTCACTTTCTAAGCGATTTCTTAAGCTTCCATATTTCGGCTCCACTAAACAGTTGTTTGCTTGGAACTGAACCTGGCGACTACGATAAATGAGCGCGCACGATGGGAACAAAGGCTTGAAATGTAGTACGTATTTTATTTCCACCATAATAAAGGGTTTTCGTTTAAGAAATCAGGTTTGGGAGCCGGTTTTGATTATTGTATTCATTTGTTAATGATTTTCAAATGATGAGGTTGCTGTTGGATACATTGCTATCATTTCCTATATCCTCTTCATCGTCAGATGAAAAGGATATTGGGAATGCTTCGCAGATCAGCCAGTCGGTTGAACTCGACGGAGACACACGCGTGACATTGCACGCAATAACAAAACGCAAATACACCTCCGTTAAAAGCTAAAAATTCGTTTAAAACGTGTAGAAGCGGATGAGGAGAAACGAATTTTTGCGGATGTTCCGCATTTGCGGAGGCGGAGGCGAAGTTCCGTTACAACTCTAGTTCTTACCATGGAATTGGTGAAGGCTGCATTGTGTAGAGCAGGTGTGGCGAACCTAGGGCACACGTGCCAGAGGTGGCACTTTTGAGAATTTGGAAGGCACGCGAACGATGAAACGCAAGCGATTCAAAAATATTTTTTAAATTTTTAAATAATGGAATTTGGAAATAATTGAAAGCGATCGATTAACGAACATAATTAATAAATAAATAGAAGAAATAATGAAACATTGGAACGCCATTCCATAAATATTTAGCGATTTAAAGAAACTATCGAGAGCAATATTATCAATTTTCTTTTCTACATTGCTTGGGAGTCATTATTTTCAGAAATGAATTTAAAAAAATGTAATTCAAAAAAGAATGATTGATGAATCCAGTTGCTCGTGTGTATTATTACTAAAAGTGACGAAATATGAACCAGATATTAAGAATTTGTCATCGAATATACAAAAGAAAAAATCTAATTGATAAATAACCAATGTGTATGTTTATTGATTACGACTTTATTTTTAAGAAATTATATTATTATTTATAAGCTTGTAAATAAAATTTAAAAAAACATTTTTTTTTCTATTTTGTTAATTTTTTTACTGTTTGGGCACGCCACACACACGAGAAATAATATTTGAGGATTTTTGGCACGCGAACCAAAAATGTCCGCCACACCTGGTGTAGAGTGATCACTTAAGCCAGCTTATAGAAGTTGTAAGCCCTGGGCCATCGTGTAAAATACTTTCATACATGTTTCTAATATAAATAACTTAGTCTCGGTGATGTATAATGTCTTCTATAATGTATCTTATCTTAATTAAAGTTATTATATTTAATCTCAGATAACGATTATTGCATAACCGGTTAAAATAAGGGTTTTAATAATCACTAATACAATGTTTAAATGATACATCTAATACTTCATTGTCAAATAGCTATCATGCAGCGAATTCTAAAAACGTTTTGAGTAATACAGGTTACGTGAAAAAATAAAACATAATATTATTAGCGTTCCGCTTGTGCCGCCCTTTTTGTAATAGTCCGCATAAGTGACGTGCAGAGAATGCGGAGCATTGCATTCTGAATGGGTCTGTTATTCGTTTGCGGGTTTGTGTACATCAAACGGCGTGTTTCCACGCACCGCTGCACCGTAAAGCTAGCTCGCGGGCTGAAAATCGCAGCAATATTTGTTGCTACATGTTTACATTTGCAGCGTGTAGGCGCACCGCGCACTGCGCGCGCACGCACCGCGCTCCGGGTCACCGGTTTCCGAGACGGCGCAACATTTATTTTCACCTCATTTCGCCGCGAGTAACGAGCATTGTGTACGTATGGATACAAATATTACTAAATAATATTTTTATATGAAAGTATGTTCTAACAAAACAGTTACTGGATCTTGTCTGCGAACGGATGATTAATTAATTAAGGGTAAATTATCGAAGTCTCACAGAGACGAAGCTAATTTATATATGAGAAAAGCGGATGGATGTCTCTTACACGATGGCTCAGGGCTAGCAGCCTGTATGAGCTGCCTTAAGTGATCACTCTACACATTGCAACATTCATCAATTCCATCGTAAGAACATACACTTGAAAGTTCTATATATATGTTCGAATCAAGAACCTTTCATACATTACAATCTGATAGTGACATCTGTGATTTGTTTTTCTCATTAACAAGTTAGTATACACAGCTTTCGTAACTATTAATGATACCTCTTTATTTTATTTTTTAAAGTGGAGTTTTTTTTACAATATTCCTTTTAAACGTATATATGATATTCTTTCGAATTATTAAACATAACTACTAGAATACGCCTGAAAATCAATTTGACTCGACCGAAAAGACGCGGCGTACGATACGCTCAGTGTGGCGCCGCCGCCGGCCTGAAAAACTATTTTTTTCCACTAGTAGGTATATTTTAGAGTATCACACATGTTTCGGAAATCTCCGTTTCCTTCCTCAGTTGACCAAGGAAACGGAGGTTTCCGAAACATATTGTGATACTATGAAATAAACTAGTGGAAAAAAAACAAAAAGTGTTATATTCATAATTTACAAACGAATTTTTATATTCTTTTTCGACCCGAAAAATATAAAACTCAAGCCGCAAAAACTCGGTTATCAGTAGAATTATAAACTTATTCTTGCAATACGAGAATTTTCTTGGCATAGACTTATTCGCAGATACAAACTATATTCTTAAGCAAAAACTTAAAATAATGAATTCAAAGGCTTTAACCCAACGACGCATTAACACGTACACACTCACACGCACACTCATCCACACTAAACACATCACCTTTAAGTAAGTAATTTTTATATATATTATTGTAAGCGATTAATAGATATATTGAGCAGACATTATTCAAATGTTTTAATCTAGATACAGACAGAATAAAGAAAGGAGTGCTGAGAACTTTTATTTCAGCTTACCTCTTCTTTTGTGGATCCATATGAAATACGCTGTTTTGATAAAAAATGTAAAACAATCGTTTGCATTTATTTCCATTTTTTTCCTGTTCTCGCATGATACTTTTTTATATTTTTTGCTCTTGATTTTTAGTGTACATAGTTTCTTTCAAAAGAATGTCTATCTAAGGTGGTAAAATGATAAATAAAAGCTACTTACTTCAGAACAGGTATTTCTATATATCTAGCGAGGAAGGTAATGGCTGAGAGGCTTGCTACATATTATCCTATTTTTATATGTATTATGTGTATATGTATCAAGCAATTAAATGTCTTTTGTCCAATAAACGCCTTTGCATCGGTAATGAAATGAAAAATGTAATGAAAGTATTTATATTTATAACGTAGATATACTTTTTTTATTCATGAAATTTCGTTCCAAACCGAGTCTCTTCAACTAAAAATTTTTTTTTATAATAAAACGCTACTTATTTACTAAGACATTTAACTTTTTAAGAGTATTCATTCAGTTTGACTTTTTCATAATTGTTTTAAAATTTTCAAGCTCGTAATAATCTTTTTGAACAAGTCAACCGTAATGGAACGAGACATAGTACCAGAACATATAGAGATAAATTGATGTTAATTCATGTCTATATATTTTGGTGGTCTGTGGTAAATACGAATTTTCTTCACAAGCAACTGTACTTAGTAAATTTGCGATTTTTTTTATTTAAAATCTTTAAACAGTAAAAGGTAGACCGTAGAAAGGTAGAAAGTAAAAGGTGAAGACTGGAGCTGGCACAAGAGAAATGAAAGTAGACTGAATGCTGTAGAGACGAGATCACTTAGACGTATGTGTGGTAATCCTTTTATGATACAGTAAAGAGTGAAGATGTTAGGAAAGGGTTTGGGCATGGTAAGCGAATGAATGAGGAAAGAATGGAAATAAAAAGTATGACGCAAGTATTGACGGCACCAGAAAGGGAGGACAACCGCGGAAGACGTGGCTTGATCAGATTAACCAGATACTGCTGGATGGTTTTGTTAGGAGCCTCAATAATCGTCGAGCTAGGTTATTTATTTATTTAATTTCTACGGTTTAGACCTATTATAATAAAATAAAAAGCTTATACATATGTAGATAATTTTATGCGAAGATATATGAATATGGATGAGGCGAGAGTTATGTGTCAGAGGAGTGTGGCGCTCTATCCTCTCTGCCAACGATCTCGGAGAAATGGCGTGATGGTAAGTAAGTAAGTAAATAGTAAAATGTGACTTTTCACGGTTCAGCACTGCGTCTCTTTGTACAGAGACTCAAGTAGCGATGTTAGTCGGGGAGTTGGGTCTGTGGAGCACGTAGTAATTAGCGGGCGCTGGGCACGTGCTGCGCTAACTGCGAGAATTGTTGGTGAAAGGCAAATTATATTTGGACCCGTTGCTTGTACTCACCTCCCAAACGTGGTCACCGCCACCCGCCACCTTGTTCAAAGGGTAAGACCGTCGAGCGTCCTGTTGTTATAAACTTGGGCTGAGATATCGCACTGTTTTACTAATTGTTCTCTCCCTGTTTCTTTCGCCGTAAGACGACCGTCTTTTTGCTAACGTTCTTTTGGTCCTCTTTTCTACAGCCGTCCTCCAAATGCTAAGCAGGTATATTTTTCCTGGTAAACAAATTAAAGAGACCCGCATATTACTTAGTTTTAATGGGAAACTATATCGCGTGTATTCCGCTACGTTTGCCCTATATTCGAAGGTTGTTGCGGTCTTCATTTTATGGAAGGATGAATTCTTGTATGCATTTTATGGTTAAAATTCCGTACTGAATTTTAAGTTTGCTAGACACTGACGGAATGTAGGTAGCCACTGTTCTGTTTCTTTTCATCCTGGTTTTCAATGAAAAGTGCTTTGAAGAACTTACGTTAATAGTGGTACATCTCCTACTTTGATGTACGGCAGGGAAAATATCGAGCGAGTGTCTGTCCGTGTGCTACGTTTCTTTTAGTTTTTCGAACACTGTTTGCCAAAAAAAAAGTTTTGCGCAATTTTAAGGTCTAAAGCTATAAATAAAATTGAATGTGGAGGCGTTTTTTCGTGGAGCTTTTCGCTTTGAAAATCCATTTTAAATAATTAGAATGAAAACACTTGTTCATTAAAAAAGGAGTCAAATTTTAACTGTCTCTTTTTATTATTTTTTTAAATTAACTTTAATTTTATGTTTTCAATCAATTCACATCTGAATCATATCTGAAATACCGCAAACAATATTAAATAAGTCTCCTATTGCTTACTAATATTTTTTAATCAGTACAAACACAAACCATTAATTATTCAACAATAACTTGACACGGACTTGCTCCACTCTCAAAATCAACGGCTCATTTTTTGTTTTTTTTCACTATTTTTATTTGATGCAAGAATATCATGTAGTAGTGATAGCGATTGATACGTGAGTAACATGTGATATTCTCGAATCGATCAACAAAAAATAGTATTTAAGTTCGTAATTATTCTAACTCTATAATTTGTGCACTGGGGGAGAAATTAAGAAAAACATTACCTTACCAATGTAAGACAATATATTTGAATTTGTGCTCGCGCATTTCTCCACGCGGTATAAATATGTAGTAGATAGACGTCCATTACAAATTTTCTACAGATGCATATCGAATACTCCACTCTCCTCATGCCTAGACCAAATTTCATGGAGACTATAGCCCGAATTCAGAATCAATACTTAAATGACTTAAAGGTTAAGGTACGCCTTAAAAATGTTATTTTGTACTGAAAATTACGCTTTTAAGGCGTACCTTACTTAACCTTTAAATCATCAAAGTATTGACTCTGAATTTAGGCCTATATGTTAAAGCCTGCGCAGAAAGTGGCCTGCTCCTTCCTCTACCTTCTAACGACTTATTTTATATAATAACTAAATTAGAATCATGTACCGCTGGTCTATATTTATAATTTTGACTTTCTTTTAATTTCTCATATCTCACATTGGTATTATTAATAATTCATACTATTAGTTATTCTTAATTGGCACTAACATTGATTCACAAAACAATTATTTTATATAAATAATAAATATTCTTGAACAATATACTACTGGAAGAGCACTGTCTGCTATTATAATACAGTAAATTATTAGTGTAGCGGCAGGGCGTCAAATCAATTTAGTGTTTACTTGCTGCCCTCAGCAAGACCATCAGCAACGATGAAAAAAGCTTAATTAATTTTGTAAACACTGTGAACATTGTAACATTGTAAACATTTGTAACATTGAATAAATATATAATACTCGCAGGGGCCGCATTGGTGATACTCTTATTACTTCGTCACAATCTTAGTGGGTAATTTATGACAAATTATACATTTGTACAAAAAGGGTTGCAAAAAAGGTGGTTCGTAATCAAGCAACAGCGGCATTACGCGCAGGACACGATACGGCGGCGCGGTCCGCTAAAAGTTAATTACACACGAGTGGAACAAAGCGGGTGACGCGAGTTATGAAAATTATTTTCTTTGTTACAAGGCTAACCAGGTACGGTCGTTCTCGTAAGCTCTCTGCATTTTTTACGACATTATCCTCTCGTTTTAAAAATACTGAAATCTGGTTAAATGCCATCGCGCTAGAAGGGGCACGCGGCGGATTTTGCAATTCACGATGGTGCGCCTGCAAAGAGACGCGGCGGGTTTTATAATTCGCGACAGTTCGCTTGTGTTGTTGAACAAAGCATATCTCTGATGTTTTTCTGGGTATGTGCCGTTAAATTGCGGCTTATCTTACCTCCATTATTGATTTGATCGAGGCTCTTAAAGCCTGACGCTATTATTGAACTATTCTATTGTTTGATTGCCCTTTATATTAGACATGTTCAGTGATCCCGTTTTCTGCTTTCGTGGGGTTGTGTATTGTGTACAAAGAATTCGAGATCAATATGTTCGCCCTTCTTTTTGCTTTTTGTATATATATCTTTTGAAAGTGTTAGTGTAATATGAAAGATATAATATAAATGTGCATATCTATTTCTAGCTGTACACATTTATTATAAAGTAAATTTCTCTTGACGAAGCGTGCATCTACATTGTGATTGCGCTAGACCTGCATCATGTAAGTTATTCCCCATTGAAAAAAAAAACAAATCACATGATTTTTTTTAAAACGAGGTATACAGATTCATTTATATTTATGTTTTTTGTGTTTAATTTGAAGAACTCCTTATTTATTTTTTGCGAAATTTAAAATAAAATAAATTTTAATGATTATTGTTAATGAAATTTAAAATGAATTAAATTTTAATAAATATTATTATAAGTGAAATTTAAAATTAATTAAATTTAAAAAAATATTATTATTAAGTACATTTAAATATTACTTACTGTGTATAAATATTTTATACACGTAATTAATTTTAAAACGAGATACATCGAAACGTTAATTTTCTTGCGTCAATTTTATGTTTTCTGACAAAAATTGTATTTTTGACGTTTAATTTTTAGGTTATAATAAAAATGGTTGGAATATGTCATACTCGGAATCGCACCTACGGCTATGATCATCTATATTATGAATGCTTCAAAAACGTGGTACGTAGTACATGGTTTTGCCATTACCAGTTTCAAAAAAATAACTGTATCGTATAAAAGCAGCAGGCAATGATACAAATAGCTGCGCACTGGCCAGTGCGCCAGTATTTCATAACTCGTAACAACAGAGGAGTTTTACAAACTTAATACTAAAAAGATAACAAGATGCCTACCCATAATACTTGGACATTCGGAGTGTAATTATATAATATTTTCACACCAAAACATTTTCATTTAACTCCTACTAGAAGTAAAAAAATAATACCACGATACACTTTTAAAAACAAAGTTATAATGAAATAGGTACATACTTGGTAAATTAACCGCACTGTAATAAAAAAATGAGTATATTTTGTAAATTGGAAAAATGTTTAAAAAAAAAAGTAATCCATAAAAACCAAATTTTTACAATACTCCCTTTCTCATTTTCGGGTTTCGCGTTTACCATATGCGTTGAAATATCCATACAACTTGTATGAAAAATACATTAAAAATTTGAAAAATCTATATTTATACTATAATTACTAATTTTTTTTAACGAAAATTTAAAAGATCTTCTTGATCGTCATCACGAGTCTACTTGTAAAGTTTCAGCTCAATTGGATCACGGGAAGAGGGTTAAAAAGCGATCCAAAGTCGTTTCGACGGCAAGCCGGCAAGCAAGCAAGCAGACGCCACGAGTTAATATAAAGGGAGTAATTAGCTTTATTAGGATTCGTAAGTCTATAACATGGTTTTATGTATCTGTCAATTTTTATCACACCTTGTTTCTGTATTAATATGAGTCTATGGAATATATTTGTAAACTAATACTTTGCTTAGTAACTGTCAATACCACCACGGATAGTAAAGTAAATAAACCTAGTGAACCCCATAGTACGATGGAATAAATATTTTAGATGTATATTGATATTGACTTAATTTCTCGGTGTATGACAAAAAATATAAAACAACTTTAACATCGATTTTTGTATGTAAATTTTGTTCCTATATGTTATCTAAATATCGTTACGGAAATGACATCAGTGAAGAGAGACCCACCACATACCCAGGGCAGTCATATGAGTAATAGCTCCCATATCGGCCCGACACTTTCACCACCCAATTTGACATTTTTTATGCTAAAGTCATCCTCTCCACGCCACTTAAACTGGTAAGAATGCAAGCGGCGCAGGGAGGTGTCCACACAAAACTGCTTCACTGTCTCCTAGATGCAAGAACGATGAAGGGGAAATTATAGTTGCTGCTCGTCACTCTAAAGCCATGTATTCACTAGGGGACAAATTGTCCCTCAACAACATGCGCGGCATAGAGCCTACGTGACGTTGCAACGTCGTGCACTGTTCCGCGACGTCGCGCACGACATAGCGCGGCATTTCTACGTGCCGTGGCAACGTTGCCAAGCGCACGGTACCCGAGCGAGCTCACTGCAACATTACGCGGAGCGTCAGTACCAAGTGAATACTCATGCGCTGTATCTGTCAAGATGACAATGTGGGGAAACAAAATTGTTCTTAAACTCATCGAGCTGTATCGATCGAAGATCGCATAGAATAACCGTCCTTCTTTCTCTTTGCAGTAAATAATTTCGCATCCACCACCCTTTTCTCCTCTTACGTTTCGATAAACTTGATAACATAAATGGATACGCAGCTGTCATCATAACCTCATAGGGCGACATTTCCGCGACGTGTGGAAAACAATAATTATTTGCAAAAAGGACCTTGTTTTTAATAATATTCAATTTACTATAGTAAAACCTCGTTAATTTGAAATTGCGACCCAAAAAAACATTTCGAATTGTGCGGAACCCCGTTTTCGCTAAATGAAGTGTAAATAGATACCGCAACTGTCATCATAACCTCATCGGGTGACATTTCCGCGACAAGATATGTGAGTCCCGGTGTGTACACGTCAAATGACCGCGTCATTGTCCCCGAAACATGAACGTAGATGTTCATGCGACATGCCGCGCGGAATGCTGCGCTATTTGTCCCCTAGTGAATACATGGCTTAACTCATTTGCTAACCCGATGCGGACCTTAGTCGCCGAGTGAACGCAGTTGTGAGTGGCGAGCGCAAATCTGAAAACGTGTGTAGCGATATATCAGTTTCTAGTATTGCGATATTATATTATTAATTTAAATGCTGCTTTAATTAGTTTTTTATATTAAATGATGCCTACCTAAAAATGTGTATTTATATTAATTAGTAAAAGTATGTATATTTCTTTCGGCTTTATGTAAAAATTCCATACCTCTATGGGTTATTAAATATGGCAAAATGTACCGCTGAACCACCTTTATTATATCGAACCCGACTTGCGGCTTTATGAAAATAGATTACAGATAAATTATTACTATAGAGGTTTCAACAATATCGAGCTTGTTTGAAAACGACGAAGAAAAATTGAAGAAATGGATATCGACTACAGACAATTATGAATTTTACAGACCTAAACGTTTATTACTATTGAATAGTTCTATTGACGCACTGCCTTTCCATTTTTATCGTTTGTACACATGTATTGAGCAGTGTATACTTACATACCTAATTGAATTAAACTTAAAAATTAAAACGTATCAATACCTAATCCATTTTAAGCTTTTCAACATTGATTAATTGAAAGATTTGGCGTTAACGTTGTAGATATTATTCAAGATGATCTTTGAATTTGGTGAAAAACAAACTATGTTATCGGTACCTAATCGATTAATTGCTTGTATTTTCACCTAATGCATATAATTTTTTTTTCTATATTTGAATGAAGTTCGTTTAATACTTTTCCTGGCAATGAGATATTCTGAATCCATGTATTCACTAGGGGACAAATCGCGAAACATTCCGATCGACATGTCGCATCAACATCTACGCTCATGTTTCGGGGACAATGACGCGGTCAATTGACGTGTACACACCGGGATTCGCATATCTTGTCGCGGAAATGTCATCCGATGAGGTTATGGATGACAGCTGCGGTATCACATTTGGCGAAAACGGGGTTCCGCGCAATTCGAAATGTTTTTTGGGTCGCAATTTCAAATTAACGAGGTTTTACTGTAGTAAATTGAATATTATTAAAAACAAGGTCCTTTTTGCAAATAATTATTGTTTTCCAGACGTCACGGAAATATATCGCCCTATGAGGTTATGATGATAGCCGCGTATCTGTTTATGTTAATGAGTTTATCGAAAAGTAAGAGGAGAAAAAAGAGGAGAATGCGAAATTATTAACTACAAAGAGAAAGAAGGACGGACATTCTATGCGATCTTCGATCGATACAGCTCGGTGAGTTCGAGAACGATTTCGTTTCCCAGCATTGTCATCTTGACAGATACAGCGCATGCGTATTCACTTGTAAACATACCACGTGGTACTGACGCTCCGCGGAATGTTGCAGTGAGTACCCTCGGGTACCGTGCGCATGGCAACGTTGCCACGGCACGTAGAAATGTCGCGCTATGTTGTGCGCGAGGTCGCGGAACAGTGCACGACGTTGCAACGTCACGTAGACTCTATGCCGCGCATGCTGTTGAGGGACAATTTGTCCCCTAGTGAATACATGGCTTGATACTTTCGAAACTTGAGGAGAAAAATATAAAATTGTAATTAAAATCACGTAGTTTGTTTTTTTCAGTCAATTCAATGATTTTCAACATACCTACTCGTATTTGTGGATTTATGGTGTATATTATGGATTTATTATTTTGAGTTTTAAAAAATATATAATTGGATATCTAGTATGTATATGAACATGTTAGTTGAATATGTTGTTGCTAAGTGTGCTAATGTAAAATGAATAAACTTAAAAAGTATATTACGCGTACTTGTAGATTATATCGATCCTTCGATATACGTGAAACAATTTTGTATAATGTAATAGAAAATGTAAATAACCCATTATGTTACAGGAACAATGTCATTACAGGAACTGATGAATATTAATGAATTCGTGTCCTTAAATTTATTTGCGTTTAATTTATTCCTTCTAAGGACCGACGCGCTTCAATTTCCCCCAGTAATATGGACCGCAACAAAATGCCAAACGTGCCCACATTCCGCGGGTTATTAATAAAATTATGGGCCCCATGTATTTGGACACGTGCATACCACCATAGGGAATTGTGACTTTCATTACTCGGGTAATTCGGTAATTGATACACGTCCACAAGGCCCCCATGTCCGGTAAACCCCGTGAACTCACCGGCTCCGGGGGGGTCGGATTACACAGCTCACCAGTATGCTTCGCCCTAATCTGGTTTCCCTCGCTTTTGTAACTTTTACCGAATCGTAACTTTGTGCTATTGCTTTTTCATTTCGAGTTGAACTTCGTTATCTCTTTACTGGTGTTGGTGCCCCGATCGCGTGCCGAAATCTATTTCCAGCGCATAATTAACCTTTCATAGATTTTTTCCAATTAAGCCACAATTTAGCATCCTGCAAACACATCGTTTTAAAGGTATTATTTCTTTCTATTATTATTTTCTTTCGTTTTTTTTTCATTTATAATTTATATTATATTATAATTTTCTATTATTATTAATTAATTTCGTTCCTAAGTGGTCTTTATAATGGTTAAACATAGTTTTAATTTGTTGTAAATATTCTAGAATTACGTACCTGTATAATTTTAACGGTCCACTTTTTTAGGAAATATTAAATTTTGTAATTGTTGCGGTAGGTTCGATAATTTGTGTCGTCAAACATAATAATTTCGTTGTCTGTCCGTCCATCTGTCTGTCTGACCCCGTAACTTCGTTTAACGTCCGTAATTTCGTTCGAATTCACCGGGGGGCTTGAACCCCGGGTCACCAAATCCAAACAGGCCGATCAACGCATTTGGTTACAGCCGCGTCTCCGTAGACCGCCAAAAAGATGCTAGACATATATACTGGGGCTTAGAAAAGACGCGAACCAATGTTCCGTAATTTTTTACGGGTTATAGCTAGTTATCTATATTTTCTCAAAATACTTGTTTTACTATCCGGCTTTGCCCGATATTTTGGTTTTGCATACATTTATTTCGTGTTCTCTCCTATGTTTCACCGAATTATTTATGTTTTATGCAAAAAATATATGATTAAATGAAAAAAATTAACAGTTTTTCTTGTTGAAACATATGGAACAAACAATATGGCATCTCGGGTTATTTTTTGGCAGTTAAACTTAAATTTTAAAGCCGATGAAGGAAATGGTATTAGACCAAGAGCCAGCGACCACCAGACTTACGTTATAGTATCAACCTGAATATTTTTTCTATAGACGTACACTATAGGTTGGTAAGTAGGTTTGAATATTATGACACCTGAGTTCGGGGGCTTTGGCAGAAAACAGGTAATACAGGTACCAACAATACGTAAGTTAAACGTTACTTTAACAAAACTGATTTTTTAATATGTTTTCTGGCGTCGTTTCTTTTGCCAGACGCTTTGAAGTTCTACACATGACCATATCATTTACGTCATTTTATCAAAGCCGAATTTTATATATGTTATTGGAGTCCCTATTTTATCATATTAGCTGATTTGCCAGACACATCCGATGGATTTTCATCCTGCCATACATAAAAAAAGATCCCCTACTTTAAGCGTGCAACGTGATATTTATAATGCGCGTGTAAGCGCGAGAATATTTGTTACTCCAGATAAACAAACTGTTCGATTTATATTTAAGATATTCTAATTTCAGCAATGCATTTTTACCAATATACAAACATTCGTATATTTTATAATCTATCTTTTACTCCGAGCCAAATTTGGTATCTTGTTTTTGTCCTGCGTACTTTTGGATAAATATTAGCTTTACATTTGTTCATTGTTGAACCCTTATTTATTGTTGCGAAATTCGTTAATGGCCCAGACGTAATATATTAGTATATATTGAATACACATTGAAATTAGTTTTGGTTTATTTACAAACTATTCGTGCCTAATACTGCCTAAATTAATATTTTTCATTACATCACAACCGTTCACGGCAAAATTTGAAACATTTTCAATTTCACAGATTCAATAACAATTGGCCTGCGGGAATAATATTTACACGAGATGGTTCATCCATCCGACCCTTCCATTAAAGTTGAATAGTATTAAATTTTTTTTATTTTGCCTCATAAATGTATATTTATTTGTGTATTTATATTCCAGTATGTGGGAAGATAAGTGCAGTCCTCCCACACATTCCATAATATAAATATATAGATATATTTAATTAAAAATACAAGCTATTCATGCAATATAATATAAAAGGATATGGTATATAGACAGAAGTTATCGCATGGAAGTACATAAAATATATAACGAAATAAGAAATATACACTAAAGTTATTATAATACATAGGCTATACAACGAAGGTAAAGTGCGAAGCGAAAAAGTAAATATTAACATAACATATATCAGAAGAACGCCTGTAGCGAACTGTGGCATGTCGATTATGAGGGGCCAGTATCTTTCTCCAATATGCATCGATGCTGGAGCCTGGAGTGAGGCGGGTTTCCAGGATAAGAATATTCTCGGAGCTGTTTATCCTTTCCCTCATTCCTGCCACCGTGGATCCTATCAGGGCTGCAAAGCTGGGAACGCGCACCTCCCTGAACATAGCAATATTTGGGGAGGCCAAACATTATGCGGAAGGCGTTATTGTATTGTATGTTGTATGCGAAATCTTTCTATTCTGCTCTTTTTGTATGCTGTTTGTGTGCTGAAAGAACCTTAATATAGATATTAAATCTTTACATTAGATATCATCCTTTGAACAATAACCCTTTATGTTATTGTGAGCATATGAAAATATTTGTATTAGGTACATAGAAAATACGTATATAATAAACTTTAAACTCGTATGTGTCATGACTTTAGTTACATTACTAGACATAATTGAATATTAAATAAAGTAACGTGCAGAATGACAGCTTAGTGCGAATTGGGTGTTATTCCAAAAACACAGAAATATATACTCGTGAATTGATGAAAATTCAATCATACAAGATAGTTTTGTTTTAATATAATAAATATATCTGGTTAAATATCAAAAAAATATTTTGATATAAACGATATTTTTATTTTGTGTAGTAACAATTGACACTTAACAGCCGAGAAGAAATCAAAAATTTATTAAAAAAGAAGAGTAGTCCTTAATAATATTCTTATACAAGATCCTTATTCAAGATTTCCGGATATCTTGAATGCAGGATTTAAATATTTTTTAAATACAGAATAAATGGAAAATGCCTCGAAGCTCGGAGCTAAGCTAAGCGGGTACAATATTTTGGAATATCTTATGAGGAGTATAAAAGCAAAGGAAGCAATATACAAAAAACATTTCGATGCAGTCATCGAGAATTATTAATATAGAATGTACTGAATTCGAGTTTTATAGGAAATATAGCCAATAAATTTATAGGAAACATGATTTTGGAACGGATAGACACATAAAATCTAGAATTCGGGACATTCTATATTAGTAATCCTCGGTGACTGCATTCAAAACATATTTTTATTTTTTGGATATTGCTGCCTTTGCTTTTATACCCGTCATATGCAAAAGTAACATACCTCAAATTTTGCAAAAAATTTATCAATTCAAAGAATAAAAAGATAACCTGTAAAATCTTTTATTTATATTGCAGCCCTCGTAGCCCAGTGGGCACGAGAATGGCTTCTTACACCCACGATTCCAGTTTCAATTCCCGATGAATAAATCGCGATGATTTATTGTGACCTCATCGGTTTATCATGACTAGCCTAATTGTATTTGAGTTTCGCTTCAATAATTGGGCGTTAAAAATATATCAAAAACGAGTGTTAAAAACCAAAGAGAGTCCAAGTTACGATTAAGAGTTAAGCTGCACCTTAAAAATAGGACTAACTTGCTGGTTTGAAATGAGGCTCGACACCGCGACCGCTGGATCACTAGACTAGTGTCTTAACCACTAGATTCTCTTGTGAGCCAGTTCTATTCAGTCCTTGATTTCTAAGACATACTCGTACTGAATCTGAACTCTCTGTGTGCAACACGAAGAAAAATGTTTACATTTCATTGAGTGACGTATCAATTTCCTTTGTATGCCTTTGTACTTCATCATTAGTTATATAGTTTACCCAGGAGATATTTAGCAGACGTCGATTCAGGAATGTCACATGCCTCCAGCTTTTAATGGTGGCTTCTTTTAGTGTCGAGATTTCAATTCCGCAGAGAAGCACGAGTAAGAAATTACATTTTATTTGGTAGTATTTCTTCTAACAGGCGTACGTCTCGATTGCAGAAGATTTATTTTCTTATTATTCTTTATTTTCTCAAAAGGTCATCTTTCCATCTTGATTTTTGGTATGAATAATATAAGTATCTACTTAGTTCGTAAGTTTTAAGATTGACATTATTTTTAGAATGGCATTCAGTGCATCATATTTTCATTTAAAATTCGCAGTAGTTCAATGAGTATAATATCATTCCATTCTATGAATAAATGAACTGTTGATTCTGGAGTGTTTAGTAGCTAAAATGATAATAATAATGGTAATAAGTTTGGTATTATTTCAACCTTCATATAAAGTGCTTTATTTATTTCACAGCAACACACTGCTTACTATTAGGTCCTTACGTATGAAATTGGCGTTTAGTATGGGAGGAACATAAAGCCGATTTTTTTTAATTATAATATATTTATTTAATCAAAGTATGTACCATTGCTATCTATGCACTTTTGCCATCTCATAGGTAGTTCATCGATCCCTTTACTAAAAAAACCATTCGGACGGAAATCAATAAAATCTTTGAAGGCGGTTTGGACTGCCCCATCGGAGTTGAATTTTTTCCTTTGCAAGAAGTTATCCAAATTTCGAAAAAAATGGTAATCTGTTGGGGCAAGGTCCGGAGAGTACGGTGGATGTCTTAGACATTCCAATTGAAGCTCCTCTAATTTGGTAGCCGTCTGTTGTGCAGTGTGTGGTCTAGCGTTATCATGAAGCAGCAGTGGCCTAGAGCGATTAACCAGCCTCGGTTGTTTAGCAGCTAGCTTTTCCATCATGGTTTGCAGTTGCTGACAATAGACATCTGCCGTAATCGTCTGGCCAGATTTAAGAAAGCTGTAGTGAACGACACCAGCGCTAGTCCACCAAACGCTCACAAGTAACTTTTTTGGAGTCAATTTTCGCTTGAAAAACAGTTTTATCACTAACACCGCAGCCTGCAGCTAACTCGGATGTGGTTTGCGATGGATCCGCTTCCACAATAGCCTTCAATTCTTCATTATCAACTTTGGTCTCCGGCCGTCCACGGGGCTTGTTCTGCAGGTCGAAATTTCCAGAACGAAAACGTTGGAACCAAAAACGCACTGTGTTTTCTTTTTCGGCACCGTCGCCATACACATCATTAATCCTTCGAGCCGTTTCTGCAGCACTGGTGCCACGGTGGAACTCGTACTCGTAAATAACGCGATATTTCAAGTTTTTCATTTTGTAAACTGAGTGACGCAAAGAAAAAAACAATTGAGGAAAAAACAAATGAATTATAATTTTCAAAACACAAATACATGAGTAAATAGCTGTATAAATTTGGATCTGGAATTCCTAACCAAAGAGAAGATATTTGAGATCAAATTTGCCAGTACGGCAAAACGCCAATTTCATATGTAAGGACCTAATATTAAGCTATTGTATAATACTATAAAGGCAACATGTGAAGCGTTTTACTTTGCAGCTGATATATTTAGTAACAATCGTATTTATGTATACACCTACACATCCTATTAATCAAACTGACCAACTTTCAACAGCTATCAAAACAAAACAACAAAACAAATCTCTCTGAAATTTTGGTAGATACAGATTTTTCCTCAGTGGTGTCGTCAGTTGTTAAATACGGGTACATATCATCAATATTCTTTTTGTTGGGTCAATCCATTCTAAGGGGTCCTGAAAAAAATCTGTTTGCTTGATAATTTCAGCAAAATAACATATTTTGTATATGTATAATTTGGTGGTAAAAACTATATACATATTTTTTAAATTTATTGTATGCGGTTCAAAAATGGTATTAACAAATAACAGTACTGGGATTTTCTAGGCTTTTCAAATAAACTGCATTGTATTCGGTACCTTTTGGTATACAAATAAAAACCCCATCAACTTACCTAATATATTTATGAGAGAGTATTATTTATAAGAGATATTTATTTATATAGAGACCATATGTGTAACTTTTAAATTTTTATCTGATAAAAAATTAAAAAAACATCAAAAATTAAGTTTGAAGAGGTTGTAATTTAGGTAAGCTATGGGTTTTTTCATACTTATTTATTTTATTTATTTATTTTAAAAAAATCCTTGTTTACAAATAAAGATACTTAATACTAATTTAACAATAAAACATAAGATAAATTACACATTTTTTTTGTTTTGTTTAATTTGTGGATTATGCCACAATTATAATATTTTTTCGAGTTCGTCAGTAATATTTATTTTCATAAGGTATTTATTATGTATCTACAGAGTATCAAGTGGAATGTTAGTGAAAGTTGAGTTAGTCATAAGTCCAAGTGTAAATATGTGTAGAATAATTGTTTAATGTAAAAAGGGTTAAAGTTTTGTTTAAGATTATTTTTTATTTTCCTTAATTAATTAATTAATGTATATAGGTATATATTTTTATTTGAAGACATTATTATGCAATTACAGTAAGTAAATTTTCAGTTGCTGTTCTACCTTTGGAGGTAAGCCAGTTGTTTGCTAAAGCTTTTATTTTATTGAGTATATTCTGATTTCCGGGAAGTCTGTTTTAAATATGTTAAATATTTTAGGCCCTATGTATGAGTAATTTTTCTGTCCATGTGTTGTCTTAGTTTTTGGTATTTCGTCAAGGTTTCGTAATGCTTGTCTAGTATTATGTGAATGCGAGTTACTGGTTGCTGTTAGGTGGTTTGTGTTTTTGATGTAGAAGATGAGGGTAGACTTAACGAACAGCTGTCTAACGTCCAGTACATTAAATCTCTGAATAGTCTGTCTGATTGGTATGTAAATGGTTTCTTATTAATGACTCGGAGCAAGGTTTTTTGTGCCGTTATAGCTGGTTTTAATGTGGTTTTGTAAGTACCTCCCCAACTTGGAATCGCATAGTTCAAAAATGACTGGGCAAGAGCATAATAGATAGTTTTGAGTTGCTGTTTATTAAAAATATTACGTATGGATTTAAAAAGGTAAATGAGTTTTAAAAGTTTTCCCGATAATAGTTCAATGTGAAGTTTCCAGTTTAGGTGCCTGTCTATTATGATTCCCAAGTATTTCACACTATCTGCATTTTCCAAGGGGGTGCAATCACTTTTGGTGTTGGCAATCATGCATAGTCAATTTTAAATCGCTAGATGGCTGCCCTCTTTTATCTATGCTGAATGTCAAATACTTAGTTTTTTTGAGATTGACCGTTAGCAAATTATTTTCCAGCCAGTGTTTTACTATGTTGCAACCCAGTTCAGCTGCTTTGAAAACAAGATCCCATGTTGAAGCGTGGAACAAGAGTATTGTATCGTCTGCAAAAGTAACTACTTTCCCCCCCGTTATATATAAGGTTGTAATTTAGTTAGTGTGGTACAGTGCGTTATACGCGCATTGTTTCGTTGTGTTAAGTTTACGGATACGTCCCTCTCGTATCCGTAAACTTGTAATACGTACCTACTGTACCCACACTAACTCAATTGCAAGGTTATATGAAAAGACCCATGCCCGTTATTAATATTTTATATACAATAACTATACTCTAATCAAACATAACAATTTTGTTGCCTCTCCGTCTTTCCGTCCGTCCGTCCGTCTTTCCGTCCGTCCGTCCGTTTGTCTGTCTGTCTGTCTGCCTGTCCCCGTAACTTCGTGTAACGTCCGTAATTTCGTTCGAATTCACGGCTAAAAAAAAAAACATTAAACGGCCGGAGATGGGGTTTAACTCCGGGCCAGCAAAACCGAACTTAGCTTAACTGTGGACTTAGCAAAGACGAGAACCAATGTTCTGTCATTTTTTACGGGTTACAATTAGTATATGTATAAAAGCACAAAAAAAATTGAGGCTGACAAACCGTTTCTTCTTTTAGAAATTATCCTACAAAAAATGTTTTTTTTTTCGCGTCAATAAATTAGTAAAAACATTATATTTGGTTAGTCAATACGGCTTTTGTTTGTATACCAGAATATACTGAACATAATGCAGTTTTTTGGAATATCATCATCATCATCTATACCTATAAAACTCAATGTCTGTCTGTCTGTTCTCTATACAAATCCACACCGTTTGTCCGATTCGACTCAAATTTTGCACACCAATGCTTTGGGACCCGGCGGGTAACATAGGCAACATTTCCCCCATACCCCTTCCCGTTCCCCTGACATATTTTCGATGCAAATCTGTACCGTTTGACCGATCAGACTCAAAATTTGGAAACTTATTCTTTAGGACTCGGCGAGTAATATAAGCGATATTTCCTCCGTATTCTCATACCCTTTCCCCCCCCCCTGACATATTTTCCATGCAAATCTGTACCGTTTGACCGATCGGACTCAAAATTTGGAAACTTATTAAACACTTCAGGACTTAGACTTTAGGCGAGTAACATAGGCAATATTTACTCCTATTCTCATACCCCTTGCCCTCCCCCTGACATATTTTCGATGCAAATCCGTACCGTTTGACCGATCGGACTCAAAATTTGGAAACTTATTCTTTAGGTCTCGGCGGGTAACATAGGCTACATTTCCCCTCTCCTCTTTTACCCCTTCCCCTCCTTCTGGTATATTTTCGATGCAAATCTATACCGTTCGATCGATCGGACTGAAAATTTGGAAATTTATTCTTTAGGACTCGGCAGGTAACATAGGCTATATTTCCTCCCTCCCCTTTCACCTTTTCTCCTCCCCCTGATATATTTTCGACGTAAATCTATACCGTTCGAATCAAACCTTTGTGCTTGGGGTTTCAAGCTGTATAAACCACCTAGGTACATCTGTATTCTCTCTGCAGCCGATGCTATTCTCTGGGCAGGGACCCCGCCCTCCGGGAGAGAGTTGGGGCTCTCCTCGAGTCGCTGCTCTGTACCGGCAACGCGGTATCTCACGAGCGAGGCGAATCCGTGCGTACGTCCTTCTGCGAACGGAGATGCGCTAAAGGACCGCGCCAACCCGAACAGTATTCTGCAGGAGTTATTGTATTGCACTCGTAAGCGGTTAGGTGTATGTCACTTGCTTATATTTGGACCATAGCTCGCAGGTGTACATGGTGGCGAAGAATCCTTGCTGCATAGAAGTGACAACATATTCGCGCGAACGCTAAAACACAAACGACGTCAAACTATTTTATCAATATGTCGCTTTTGAACTGAGTCTATATGACGACATCTCGTTATAGTGATATAGTCATAGTCATTCTAGGTAGCAGAGAGGAATAGCCTATGATTGGTAGTATGGAATAAGTATGAAATAAATAGGCTTGAAGGTACATATGTATGTACATGTAGCCCCTAATCTGAAAAGCGTTTTGTATACTTTTTAAAACTTGTCCCTCGCTATAAAAGAGCACAGTTTTTTACGTGAGAGGTGGATAAATAAAGTATCTATTATTTTATTTAAATAACGACAAATTAGATTTCAATTTGTTTTTATGTGAGATGCAATATATTATAGTTTGTCCTGACTACTTAGCAATAACTCTTCTTTGTGTGTATGTTAAAGTAGATTGATTTTTCGTAATATTTAAATGATGTAAATTTTAAAATTGCATAATTTTTTTTTAAATAAGTGGTGAATATCTTAAAATTGATTATTGATTTCTAGTTTCTGTATTATTTGAATTAGGAATATTTTATAATAATTATTCCTCAATTACTTTATGACCTTCTTGTACCTTATGAGAGTCTTTCAATAAGGCCGCTCGATTTTAAAATGCAAATAAAACAAGTTGTGTGTGAGGTATCTCGTGTGTGTTGGTTTTGCCCCAAATCCGACAATTTTGCCTTTTCACATATCCATTCATCTAAAAAAACATCGCTAAAGATGATTTTTTTGGCGAAATTTGGGTCACCTTCAAACTGCTCCTGAGCACAGTATAGTAAAGCATACAGTATTATATCTTCATACAAACAGCCGAAACGACACCCTTCGAAATCTCGGTATACTTCGAACTGCTCAGTCGCCGCAGGGCTGCAGTAACGTGCGGACGCAAGCAGTGTGAGACGTTCCCACGCATACATTTAGGTCAATTTATGGCACCCCAAACCATAAAGAGTCAGTCAATGAGCAGCCCTGGTGCGTTTTTAACCAAGTTTAAGTACCAAGCGGCCGTAGGTATTTATTTCAAGGACACTGCCGAGATAACATACTGTATGTATTTATTATACTGTGTCCTGAGCCCAATCAGCGATTACACGACGTTATCTATGGTTGTTTACCCTAAGTTCCTGGGTTAGTTGGATTTTATACGGGTGCAGACGCAAATACCTACGCGAAATTCGTCGAGTCAAAGTCGCAGAAGGGCCAAGTTCTTGTGAACGACCAGAAATCGACTGCCTGTACTCGCACGCACAGCAGCGATGTTTTCTCGGCGACGTGCTGGTGTTGGCTGATTATTTATTTACCGAACCGGTTGACTCGAATTTGGCCACTCAACGTCGAATAGTCGACTCGGCAGGACGGTTGTGGCAAGGATAAAAATCACGTATTGTTAACGTTTCTCGAACGGAGCAGTGACTTTGATAATAATATTTAATGATTTGCACGCGTTGTTAAACGCTATAACCTACCACGGTGATTTTTCGTATACTATTAAATAATTAACAACAAATTTGACAGATATCACTTTAACAACGTGGTTGCTATAACCTAACAAATTTCGAGCGTCTTTATTGAAATATCGTTTACTTTTACTTGAAAATCGCTACAAAAATTGATGTACTTTATCATTTTTAACGTTCAGTTTTCGGCGCATACTCCGTTGTGTATCCGCTTTTGGTAAATATTTACTCTGGGTATCCGGTACCGACCTATCCGGGCGCTGCCAGCGCGACCGGTGCCTTTTGTCCCGCAGCATGTGTTGCGGATCATTTTTCGTGGCTTACCCGACGATTCTTTTGTACCGGCTGTCAGTATCCTGCAGTCTCTTTATTAGACTGTCTGAACGTAATCATTAATTATCCACATCAAGCATTACATTTTATACGCATTGTGACGTCAGCCGGTGGCGTGGAAGAACAAGACGCTTTTAGAAACGGAAAAATGTAGCGTAACGATTTACTTGGGTTAGGTTACTACGGTGCGCAATTCGCAAAATTTGTCAAAGTATTGTTGGTACCTGTTAGCTTTTTTAGTAGCCAGTCACCTCGATGGGCGCTGACCTCTTCGCATCCGATCCGATGCGCACTATGCGCATGCCGCGCAATATTTTCGTTTGTTTGACAGGCCTAAAACACGCTGTCCATGAAATACATTAATTTATATACAATTTCTGAAATGTTCCTGAATGCAAAATTTATGTTCCAATAAAATGTTAATTTTTTTCTCTATAAAGATTTCTCTATACATTTTACACAGATAAGTATTCAATACCTAACTCTAAAGTTATCATATAAACACGGTTTCGGAAAACATAAATATACATTGTAAAAATATATACGTGAAGATTTATGAGTTCTTCTACATTACGTAGAACGTAGAAGAATAACGAAGCGTGTTCTTAAATACCGTCAAGCACCATATTCCTCAAAACAATAAAAACTCATACTCGGCTAATCGTATTTGTGGATAATCGCGCTTCCGACGATATTGTTTTGACATTACTTTGTAGGGCTTCACGTCGAGCATTGCAGAGGTCATTCTGTTTACTGAATACCAAAATCAGGTCACGGTCACGTGGGTAAAGGTCAGGATAAGATTTATATAATACTAGCTGTAACCCGTCAAAAATGGCGAGTATTTATTTATTTATAAAAGAGAAAAAATAATAAAAAAGAAAAAGTTTTTAAAAGAATTTACGGACGTTACAGGAAGTTACGAACAAAGACAGACAGACAGAGAACGAAATAATTACTATTTGGGAATATCTTTGACGCTACCGCTTAGCTCTACATTTCAAAGTTGTTTTTAATTTGATTGATTTTTGATACACGAATCAGTATGTACCTACTTCTACGCTGAAGTTTTATTTCATACAAAAAAGTACAGGCAAACAATTGTTAATGTTTTTTTTCATCACGTCATATCAATCTGCTCCGTTGACTCTCGCTTATCGACGCATTCGAGGTCTGGCTGAATGACTGCGGTGTAGTCTGTGGACGACCGGCAACAATGAGATGTGTGTTGCCGCGTGTACTTTTTCCAGTGGAATACAACATTCATTGTTTTAAATAAAATGAACTATGATCATTTAATTTGATGAAGAATGTAAACTACGTACCAACATCTACGCGAGTTGAACTATACTTTTATATTCTATTACTTCATCGTGGATAATAATCAGCTTAATGAGCTTCTCTATCCCGTCGCGCGTAAAGGTAATAAAACATAATAATTTCGTTGTCTTTCCCTCTCTCTGTCTGTCTGTCTGTCTGAAACTTCGTGTAACGTCCTTAATTTCGAATTCACGGCAAAAAAACGAAATTAAACTGCTAGAGATGGGGCTTGAACCCCGGGCCAGCAAATCCGAACCGGTTGCCAATTAGCGATGTTGCTACCGCCGAACCTGCGTGACCGGTCAAAAATAAAGTACATTTAGGACATAGCAAAGATGCGAACCATTTCATGTTCCGCCCAGCACAATCGTCAGGGTTTATAATAGTACTATCAATTGTCGGCAGGGTAAATGCAAAAAATGTTCAAATCAATATTCCTGTTACGACCAACTCTACACCAGTAACTTCAGCCCATTTTGTGAGTACCTAATCAATCAATTATTTGTATTTCCACCTTATTAATGTAAGAATTCTACGTTATTTTGTATGTAGTCAGTTTAATATTTCACTTGTTGATGAGAGATTCTAATACTCTCGAAACTTAAGTAGTAAAATATAAAATTATTATTATACTTAGGTAGAGATAAAATAGTTTAAGTTTTTTTTATATAATTTACTGATTATCATGAATAATCTCTACGTGTTAACGCCAAATCCATCAATAATGATATATTTTCGGCGTGAATATGTAGTTTACAGTTTTGTGTGTGCAAATATGTGTGTCGATCTAATAAGATACTAGTATTTGAGACCAAGCCTTACTAGTGACTTAATGTTTAATTGTTACGGAGTAAGCATTAACCAAATACTGAGTAGCTTGTTGGTGCAGTGTTCGTGACGCTCGGCTAGTGACCTGGTGGTCGGCGGTTTGAGCCAAATTCCCCGGCACCAGCAAGTTAGTTCCATTTTCATAGTACGGAATTTTAGCCTAGTTTGAAAATAGTAAGAATATTAATGCGTCGCGTATTCTATGTTCGCATCACTATTAAAAAAAAAAACAATTATAATACACCCCGGTTTTTCACCTTAAGGACTCGTTCTAAATCATTAAAATTCCTTAGCAAGAATTTGATATTATTAATTTGACTCCTAGTGGTATGAAAATCTAATTTATAGAATTTTAAAGGCGTATTTAAAACCTTAGACTATACTCTAAGTTTAAAACATGTCGAGATACGCTCGTTTTACAATAGGTGCAGTTGCCGGCAAACTTCTTGAAATTTTTTGGCGTAGTGGGGGAATGTGCAGAAGACAAAATTTGGGTCTCGTTGGTGGAATGGTTCACGCGCAAACTTCCCCCCACTACGTCAAAAAATTTCAAGATGTTTGCCGGCTACTGTATATGTATTTTACAATACAATTACAAATGTGACCACAAATATTTATTTTTAAATATGTTTGTATGATTTCTGATGTGAGATGCCATTAAAAAAACAGTTAAAAACTTGTTAAGGTATTCGTTAAAGTGCATATTTCATACTTTTGTGTTCCATATATCATACTAGAATAGGCAATTATTTGAGATTCATATAATATTATTCTTTTCGAAACATTTAAAATAAACCTTATTCGATACAACGCTTATAAATAAATTTATTCAAAGGTAAAAAAAAAAATTTTCATGTGGAAAATTAAATAAATTACCCAACTTTTCCTATATATACAAAATGAAAGTGGAGGAATAATGCGATTAAATAATTCTCAAGCACCAATCTCGAGACATACATATAAATTTAATTATATGGTAATATTAGGTCCTTACATATGAAATTGGCGTTTTTCCGTACTGGCAAATTTGATCTCAAATATCTTCTCATTGGTTAGGAATTCCAAATCCAAATTTATACAGCTATTTACTCATGTATTTGTGTTTTGAAAATTATAATTCATTTGTTTTTTCCTCAATTGTTTTTTTCTTTGCGTCACTCAGTTTATAAAATGAAAAACTTGAAATATCGCGTTATTAACGAGTACGAGTTCCACCGTGGCACCAGTGCTGCAGAAACGGCTCGAAGGATTAATGATGTGTATGGCGACGGTGCCGCAAAAGAAAACACAGTGCGTTTTTGGTTCCAACGTTTTCGTTCTGGAAATTTCGACCTGCAGAACAAGCCCCGTGGACGGCCGGAGACCAAAGTTGATAATGAAGAATTGAAGGCTATTGTGGAAGCGGATCCATCGCAAACCACATCCGAGTTAGCTGCAGGCTGCGGTGTTAGTGATAAAACTGTTTTAATCCACTTGAAGCAAATTGGTAAGGTGAAAAAGCTTGAAAGGTGGGTACCTCATGAATTGAGTGAAGCAAATCAACAAACGCGCGTTGACTGCTGCGTTGCATTACTCAACCGGCACAATAATGAAGGGATTTTAAATCGAATCATTACCTGTGATGAAAAGTGGATCCTGTACGATAATCGGAAGCGCTCATCGCAATGGCTGAACCCTGCCGAACCAGCCAAACCATGCCCCAAGCGAAAATTGACTCCAAAAAAGTTACTTGTGAGCGTTTGGTGGACTAGTGCTGGTGTCGTTCACTACAGCTTTCTTAAATCTGGCCAGACGATTACGGCAGATGTCTATTGTCAGCAACTGCAAACCATGATGGAAAAGCTAGCTGCTAAACAACCGAGGCTGGTTAATCGCTCTAGGCCACTGCTGCTTCATGATAACGCTAGACCACACACTGCACAACAGACGGCTACCAAATTAGAGGAGCTTCAATTGGAATGTCTAAGACATCCACCGTACTCTCCGGACCTTGCCCCAACAGATTACCATTTTTTTCGAAATTTGGATAACTTCTTGCAAAGGAAAAAATTCAACTCCGATGGGGCAGTCAAAACCGCCTTCAAAGATTTTATTGATTCCCGTCCGAATGGTTTTTATAGTAAAGGGATCGATGAACTACCTATGAGATGGCAAAAGCGCATAGATAGCAATGGTACATACTTTGATTAAATAAATATATTATAATAAAAAAAATCGGCTTTATGTTCCTCCCATACTAAACGTCAATTTCATATGTAAGTACCTAATATTAACTTTCGTAATAATATATTTTTATTAAATCATTTTTTTGTGGTAATATTAACTTTTGTAATATTTTTTATTATTATATCATTATCTGCTTCATATAATTTAAATATATATATATGTATTTGAGCTTTCTATCGTAAAAGATTTTTCGAACCTCCACCAGGTATTTCGTAAACCGATATGAATTTTGGGGTTTTGAGAAGGAAAAATATGGATCAATTTGCAATATTGATTTAAGAATTTGTACTCAATTTTCTTATACTTACATGTTATAAATACATTTTTATATTAATTAGTATATTAAGGGGTTACGTGTAGTCAGACGCGCAAAAAAATATACATTTTCAAAAATTTTTTTTGAACGGTTGTTTAATGTTTTGATTCAATTCATAATACCAACGTTTTACACTATATTTTAAGTAACTATACCGAAAATTTCAAATAAAATTATTAATACTGGACCACGATAGAATCTCGTTTCTTGACCCCTGTTTTGCAAGTAGTGCCTCGCGGTGTCCATCAGTGCTTCTTAGTGGTTTATCTAATTTTAATGAAAAGAAAAGAAATTAGTAGTTCAATAGTTAATCTTGTGCTTAATCGAAGCTTTTTTATTTTTTTCAAATTTAGCAAAATGGCGGTCTTTGAAAGCTTAATTATGAATTTTGAGGGAAAAAATCACTCATTTATTATTTATAAAAAAAAAAGTTTAAGTCAAAAAATAAAATCCTTCGATTAAGCACAAGTTTTTAATGCCTTAAATAAGATGTTTAAATTTCATTTAAATCTGTCGAGTAGTTTTTAAAATATCGTGGACACCGTTTTTGGCACTGTCCTGATGACACTGTGATGTGACTCCAGCTAAACTCGAGAATCGGATTTCTACACATCCATACGGTTCCTATAAAATATCCGCATTGTTTAAATACCTTAATATTGACACGTTGTTCATAACATACGCGTTATCGACTGGAAAATACAGACTTTAAATAACAATGCCAGATTTTGGTAATCGAGAACTTCTCCAATGGGGCGTGCGGTCGTTATCGATGTCCCCCACAAACATAAACGAATGGCGACAGACATGGCGCCTGTTTTAATTAATTCATCACAATATGGGTGGAATTATCTGCATCTAATAGTCACGCAGTAGGCGGTGAACAGCTCTCGACAAGAATTTCGCTTTTTATTCAACTTTATGAATTTCAAACGAATCGACGATTCGTTAAATTATTAACTATCTTTTGTTTAAGATTAAAGAGATTTTTTTTTCGCCAACTAAGCTCATTGAAAATTTTTCTTCATTACCCAGATAAGATTATTAGAAATTTTACCAGCCGTTAATTTAACAAAGAGCATATTTTTCGTCTATTAAGATATAATATTTTTAAGTCTTTGAATAATAATTTTCTCAAATATTTTAACGTAAGGCAGATATTATTTATTTTCAGAATCATTCTAACAGACAATAATAATAATTGTCGTCGCTTTTATGACATCGCCCAACACTTCAAATATTTGGGATTAGTATGGAAAAGCTTTGAAAAATGAAATGATACCAGAGCTTAAATAAAAATATAAATATTATCGCTGCAGAGCGAATAAAATAGTCGATGCACAATTTTGAAGGCATCCGGAGATATTGAGATGGTAATGTTACCGGAATGTACGCTCGCTCGGAAAATTTAAACATCAATCCGCTTCTGCCGGGGCACAAATTCTTGGGTGGGGAATACAATATTTTATACGTGATTTACTCTGCAAGAGATGAGCGAGTAATATCCTACAGATAGAATGAGATCGGCGGGTTCCTGAGTGCCATGACGTTTGACAACGACTGCGGTCAAGTACCTACCTCTTAACCAATCGTTTGCGCCGCATTTTAACAAACGCAGTAAAGACTTCTCCGGCCCCGATTGATCACAAACGGCCGGCCGCGCGACGCTTCATCAAAAATTTACCTTAATTACTTTATTTTCTATGTAAGTGTACAAAGATATTAATTGTTTGTCATAAATGAATAAACATAAGGCATTTTTTGTTTATTTTTATCGTGGTGAGTTTTTTTTTTGCAATTTTTTAAATAGATAAATGAAAGATTTACACGCGATAGCAAGTCTACGTTTTTGGGCATGCTCCGCATCTGTCTAGTATTTTGGACCAGGCAAGCGAATGGCCAAGGACGCAAAACAAGAAGATGCTTTGATATGAGATGATACTAATAATAGTTGGATAATTTATAGAGCGCCGTTTTCGCGAGTACTCACCTCAAGGGCGCTTATGAGTAGAACAAGATTTATTATTTTTAAATTTATACACTTATTTATTTCTTATATGTATAAATAGATGTTAGTTGCTTCACTAGATAAGGTCTGTTCTGAAGCAACTACCTGAACATTTTTAAGTTTAAACGTTAGAAAAGGCTACATAGTAGAAATATTTTTTTTAAACTTTTGCACATAAGAAATAAAACATAAACACAAGAAAGACTACATATGATAAATATACTTTTAAACATCGTACATAAGGAATAATAATAAGATAATTTAACTTGATAAAGAAAAATACTTGGCCTTTTCGATAAAAAAAAAACAGAGAATCTCCGCATCCCAAACAACATCACAACACACACATATAATAGGTGTACCCATAAGTAATCAATTATTTTTGGCGTGGAATATTTGCTTCATTCAAGCTCAGTAAACTGAACGCATAAAGACGTGTTTTATACTCAATATTATAATCCGTGGTCTTGTGACTTGTGACAATTAAATTTTAATTTTTTTATTACTCTGTTGTAAAATGGCGGACAATCAATTAACTGAAGAACATTTACGTCATTGCATGCTGTTTCATTTTCGATCGGATGTTAATGCAACGGTTGCAATAAAGAAAATTTGTAATGTGTATGGAGAGTATTGAAAATAAATAAGTGCCAACGTTGGTTTAGAAAATTTTTCGATGGTGATTTTGACTTGTCTGATAGCGATCGAAGTGGGCGCCCGGTAGGGTTTGATAATGACGCTTTTAAAACACTGGTGGGAACGAATCTCAAACTGAGTATCCAGGAAATAGCAAACACTCTTCAGGATATTTGGTCAACAGTACAAAGATATCTTCACGAAATCGGGGAGATTTGCAGACAGGGTATATGAGTCCCACATCTATTGTCGGAGATGAATAAAGATCAACGGCGTACAATTTGCACATCTCTTTTGTGCAGAGAAAGAAGTGATCCATTTTTACGAAGGATTGTTACTAGTGACGAGAAATGGGTCTTGTACAACAACAAAAAGCGCACTAAACAATGGCTTTCTCCAATCAATCAGCCGTACCTACTCCTAAATCATCCCTTACTTTAAAGAAGGTGTTATTGTAGGACTATGGTGGCTTAATTAATTTTGAACTAGTGGTGGGCGATCCGGTTCACCTGACTGATCCGGCTCATCCGCTCAATCGTTCAAATTGAACCGGTTCAGTGAACCGGCTGATCCGAATCTGAGCTGATCTGAATCTGAGTTGAATCTGAATCTGAGCTGAATCCGAATCTGAGCTGATTAGTTCTTTGAACGGAATGAGTCACAAATCTTTTGAGCTGTTGAACTATGAATCTTTTGAACGAACGCTTCAAGGCGCGGTTGGATGACTTGTCTTGTCCGCTGGACGAGTGCGGATATTCGTATGACTCATGTTTCACAATTGTCGGATACGAATACCTACGAATAGCGATAATTAAAACTAAAGCGATAAATTTTTATGAACATTTTACATTTATTATGGCTTCGATTGAATATTATCTATTGAATAGAAGATAAATTCTTTAAAAAAATATCAAGTCATTTTTTGTGTTTAAACGATATTTACAAGCTTTGTAATAAATGTCGAGTAAAGAATATAATTTTCGTCTTATGACGCAGATGCAATATAAGTCACCATTTTTGTCATTTCACACAATCCTAAGAATTAATATCACTTGAGGTTGCGTGCTGTAAATAGCAGAGTATTTAAAAACTTCTTTAATATTAATTGATACATTAAATCTATTACTTGAAATATAAAGTTATAATATTAGTAATATAAGTTTTAAATATTAAGTTAAAACACGAAAACGTCCTAAGCATGTAAATAATTATTTAAAACATTAAATATAAACGTTCTTTAGTAGAAATTAATCATTTTGTAAAAAACTTTGTTTTAAATATGTATAATAATAAATTTTAAGTATATTCTGGTGTGTATTAATAATTAACCTATGTTAGTATTTACTTCTCTTATCTTAATATCTTGACCACGTGCAAACAGTATGATTTAATAGGTGATCTGTTTCCACTGTGTCGCGCCACGGTTTTTTCGAATGTCTGCGCTCGCCGTTCTTTCGCTCAAGTTGATCGGATGAGCTGAACGCCACCCGCTCTTCCGCTCAAACTGAGCTGATGAGCTGGTTGAGCTGGTTGATCTGATTGAGCTGATTGATCTGATTGATCTGATTGATCTGATTGAGCTGATTGATCTGATTGAGCTGATTGATCTGATTGAGCTGATTGATCTGATTGAGCTGATTGATCTGATTGAGCTGATTGATCTGATTGAGCTGATTGATCTGATTGAGCGTTGAGCGGATCCAATTTTACGAAGGTCCGATCTACGGAAGAGATATCTAAGGAAGATATCCGGCTCTACGAAAAGATCCGGTTCACTGAGCCGGTTTGTTCGCGAACGACGCACCTCTATTTTGAACTATTGAAACCGGGAGTAACAGTTACGGGTGAATTGTATTGCCAACAATTGGTAGATTGCACAACCAATTGTTGGTAAAACGACCAGGTCTGGTCAACAGAAAAGGGGTAATATTGCAACATGATAATGCCCGGCCGCATGCAGCAAGATTAACCCAAGAAAAAATAAGGCAGCTAAACTGGGAGGTTTTACCACATCCCCCATATTCCCCAGACAAAGTACCACCCGATTTTTATTTATTCCGGTCCATGGAATTTATTATTTATTTATTATTTATTCCACTACCTGACGAATACAATTTTTAAAAATGTCGATGATGTTCGTACTCATCTAGAAGCATATTTTTCTTCAAAGGATACTGAATTTTATGCAAAAGGAATTAAAAGTCTACCAACAAGATGGCAAAAGGTCCTAGATAACGATCCTTTCATTATTCTATCTACCAACGTACAGTCAGCATTATACTTACTTGTAATTTATTCATTCCTGACTCTGTCGATCAACGATTTTCCACGTATGCAATAAATACTCGAATCTGCATATAAATTATATAAATTGTAGTTTTTGAAGACGTCATTCAATGAAATATCATTACTAATGTCAAATAATGCCATTTGTTTGCAATATAATTCAGCTTGTGATATTTATATCTCCCGTGGGTGGATGTTTATGGCGCCCCTGGGAGTCATTGACAATCTGAACAAAACTGAGAGAAAAATTATTTATGTGTTTGTTCTAAACGATTTGGGTCATTCTTTAAAAAAACTTCCTGCATGATTCGTTTTGTTGAATATTACAAAAAAAATGTTTTGACAAGATAAACGAAAGTAAAAATGAAAAAAATGTTAAATTAAATAAAGTAATACAAATTTATACGAGATATATTTTTGATGGATTTGGCGATAACATTATAGAAATTATTCATGATGAGCATTAAATTGTAAATATAATAATATTTTTATATTTTACTACTTCAGTTTCGAGAGTAACAGGTGAAGTATTAAACTGACTATTATTAAAGTATTCAATTTTATACTTTGCCTGTTGATAAGAGATTTTGTTATTCTCGAAACATAAGAAATAAAATATAAAAATATTATTAAATTCGCGTAGAAGTAACAAATTTTATGTTTTTCACCCAATTTGATGATCATCAAATCGAGACTTTTCGTAAAATTGTTTCTTGAAACATTTAAATTCTCGATGCCTTGGTACAAAATACGGTTTCGTGAATCTATCAGCCCATCCCGACTTTTTCTATCCAACTTTTGAAGAATGCTTATTTGACTAATGGTCAGGGAGATTTATCATTGATAATTTAAATTAATGTCCAATTTGAAATGAAATATCGGTAGAAACGGGAACTCAATTTGAACTTGAGTAAGGAAATTAAATTGGAAATGAATTTGCCATACCTTGAAAGTCGTCTGTCAGTTTTAGGAAATGAATGTTGGTGGCTCACCCGGAATTTAGGGAAAATATTCCACACTCAAATTAATCACAAACTGATTAAACATCATTTGTGTTTCAAAAGTTTGGAAACCTTTCCTGTAAAAATTATCATTATTATCAGATTTAGACTTTGAAGTTCCCAATTTAAAAATGTCAACTTTAAGAATTGTGTCATACAATTTTAAAAAAGTATTTGTTTAAAATGTTTTTCAATCTATTCTGTAAAATGATTAATCGGGTACACGAGTATACTTACCTACACAGTTTTAAATTATAGATAATTAGGTAGGCATGCTTAATCACTGCTTAGGCACTAACTAGATGAGAACATTTTACGTAAAATACTAATTGGGCGTGCTTTTTGAGTTCCCTTCATAAAACTACACAGTTCTTTGGTAGAAAGATTTAAGAAGCAAGATTCAGAAGCTTCGGCAATCGAGAATCGCGAGAAGCGAAGGTAGATGAGGCGAGTGATATGTATTAGTTTAGAAATTTGTAACCCTTTTCTCTCCGCAGTTTTAAATTATTCAGTGTTCGTACAAACGAAAACGATAGACGCATTTAAATTTTTTCTACTTTTTTACATTTAATATCCGATCATTTTGCCACTCCGATTTACGTTTCTTATTTTATTATTTTAGTAATCGTTTACATAATATGAGTGGTATGAGTATGTAGAGTGAGTGAGTGGTACAAAATTAAAAGATGTTTTCAATGCAGTCACCGAAGAATATTAATTTAGAATGTACCTACCGAATTCGAGATTTTATGGAAAATTTTAGTAGCTTTTTCCTTTACAAAATCGTGTTTTCATATTCACTGTTAAAAGCAAAGGCAGCATTATCCACTTCAACCAGTCAATCCTCAAGAATGTGCCACGTGACTGAATGACTAAAGTGAGAGTTGTCGTCGATTTTAGACTGAAACATCATAGCAAAGGCAGCAATATCCAATTATGTAAACAGCAAAAGCAGCAATATCCAATTATGTATTTGGTAGCAAATATATCTTTAAAAGTTTAATATTTGTTTATACACGTATATAAAAGGAAATTTGAGATGGCGAAAGTTTTGAAAAAAACTTATTTCCAATATGAAGTAGGTTTTATCGATTCCAAAGAAACTTCTCTGAGTAAGTGCAGGTTTCTTGTATTTATTTCAAAAGCACCTTTGCTACCTTGATATTACTTTCTGCCTTTGCTTTTATACCCCGCACATGATATACAAGTTCAATTACAGTATGTATTTATATAGCACATTATATTCACGATATCCCTTTTAAAAGATAAATTATTTCTCAAGTTTAAAAGGGAAAAAATTGCTTACAATAGATCCCGCATCTCGCATGCGCCGAGGCCTGGACGCTGTCCGGGTCCGGACGGGAATACCCGGAACGAACGCGGGGTTGGACGGCACCGTTGATGAAGAGAAAGATTAATTATATAACCACTCGTAGTGTTCCAGTTCACCTGACAGAATATTAATCGGCCATCATCTCCGATCGGAGCTTACTTATTAATTATGTACTGCGAAGGAGTGGGGGAAGCGTGAAATCGAGAAAACCCTCTGAGATTAATCGCGAGCTTTGTATTGATAAAAAAATGATATCTGATTTCCGATAGATGTACTACTTGAATATAATATTTAATATTTAAGTTTTTTCACGCTTTCTGTCAAATATTGTAAAATAAATAAACTTAATAAATACCTGAAATCAGAATTGGTTACAGATTTAAAGGGGGTTTTTACTCAGATTTAAAAAAATATTTGTGTATTTATTTATTAACTTTTTGTATACATACTGTTACGATGGGTTTATTTCCAGCTGGGATTTTTTTCCAACCAACCACAACATTTTGTAAAATAATTGAAATTGGTTTCCGTTAAATGTTGATTATAACAATATTATTACATATATACAAAATTATAATAACAAAGCTTCATGATAACGAGACGAGTAGGAGATGTATGGGGACAAGGAAGGATTGAACTTTTTTTGTTCAATCCTGCCTTGTTTGAAATTTCTGAAAGGTAACATTACTTAAGTCTGCTTTTGAAGATAGTTATGGTCTATGATGATCTAATATTTGTGGCGTATGGATACTAAACCGCCACTATCCATATAGAGCCCTTTTTGGAGCAAATTTTTTTGTTTAATCCTTCCTTGTTTGAAATTTACGAAAGGTAACATTACTTAAGTCTGCTTTTGAAGATAGTTAGTGTCTATGATGATCTAATATTTGTGGCGTATGGATACAAAACCGCCACTATCCATATGGAGCCCATATGGATAGTACCGGTTTTGCATCCATACGCCACATTTGTCATAGTCGATTTCACAGCCTAGCCGAATGCACTTAGAACCTTTAATACCTAAATAATTCTTTGGGGTACAGCCATATTATTATAAAATATTTTAATTTCCAATAGCTTTTTGGGCCACGTAAATGCGGATGATAACCTAATGATTTAGTGACTACATAGTGTACTGAGACGATCAGTTTCGATTGCAAACATTTGTTTTATTTTTAACACTAGGCACAGGCTTGAGGAAATGAAGATTTATTTGTTATTTCACGCCTAGAGTTATGCCCCATGGATTACGTTATGTTTAATGTTTGAATTAAATAATTTTGTAATTTTTTTAGCATACTGTTATTAGTAAAAAAACATTAGTTGTATTACTAAAATGCGTTTCTTGCAACTAGATACATATTTTGGTTACTCCAATCATAAAACCGTTTCCTGTATAAATATATTTATAAATTAATATTATTTTTATTGTAAAAAGCAAACAATAACCTTACACATGACATTTTCTGTATCAAATTCTATTTCGCTGAGAGAAACTAATTTTATCGCGTAGACACTCAAAACAGATAGAATAAAATAATTAATTAATATTCTTTTCTTTTTGATCAAAAGGTTTCCAGCCACGTTGCTACGTCTCATGTTTTAGTAAGCCCCGGATCTTCCCTTATCTTATCCGCCCTCATCCCATCTGTTCTTATAAGTCTTCTCGCCTGACCGCTCTCGAGACTGCTCCTTCTGCAGGACAAGGCTTCATCCCTTAATCTATTGGATAAGGGATATTACAAAACCTGCTTAGGAGTATTTCTCGTATTAATTCTTCTAATTTTCGTCGGTCCACGATTTATTGTGGTTTCGGATATTTATATGACATATTACCCACCGATATCTGTCTTCCGCAGAAGGTAATTTATTTCATGTCTTTGTCTATTTCAAATAACAATTTTGCATTAATGTCTCTTTTTGTCTATTTCAAATAACAATTTTGCATTAATGTCTCACATTCGAATTTCTTTATTTAATTCGTAATATTGATGCAATACCCTGGTTGTGCACGCGGAAAAAAATTACACGGTGATCGATTGAAGGATATATGTATATAGTACATTATGTGTGTTATTTTATAATGGTTTGTACTTAAAAAAATGTACGATACATTACAATTTTTTAAAGACAATAGTGTTTATGTGCAAAAATATATTCCTTTCAACCCAAAACCGTTATGCCTTCACATCTTGAACAATTATGCCTCTAAATCCTAACTGTCTTCAAATTCAAAGTCATTAATATAATTAACAAAAAGTTTATTAATTTATGAATGATTAAGTCAAAATAATTAGCAAAAATCCAAAGTACAATTTTCCATTCGAATTTCTTTTCTCAAGTTATTCAATTTATTTTTCGCGTCATACCGCAACACTTTTCCTAATCGTTTTTCTGTGATAATAATCCTGAAATTTCATAGAATATTTAATGTTTCCTTCTTCTATCATTAATAGTGTATCCCGTTCTACATAACCCTGGCATTTTAATATTTTTTAAAGACAAAGACATATTCAGTTTTGTCTGACAGTCGCGTGCAGTGCGTATATTAAAAAATGACTTACGCAGACATATATTTTGGAAAAAATATCGAAACAAAATGTGACAGAATATAATAATATATTAAAATATTATTAATCTGATAATACTTGTGAAAGGAATAAGAGATATTTTTTAATCGATTTTTTCAAAATATATGCTTACGCAGTCATGCTGCAATGTTCTCACGGTACGCCCCTTTGAATATTACTTACAATGATTTCTTAACTGTTTTAAATCCAAATTATTGCACATTTTATTCATTATTTTTACAAATGAATTTTTATAACATGAAATTATTAATGTTTTAAAGGCTACAGTATATTTACAAATGAATTTTGTTAGCATGAAATTATTAATGTTTTCTAAAAAAATCCTAAGAAAGGCTACAGTTTTTTTTCGAAAGTGTACTGAAAATCCGTACTAAATTATCCTGTAATTGAAATTTGGTGTAAAATTGATTGTCAGTAAATAAATAGTGTCATTATATGTTGTTATTTTAAAATTTAACGTTGTTAAGCAATATTCGATACTACTATAAAGGTGATCGTGTTTCTTCTTGATTGTACATGGTGTATACAAAGTCAGGTAGGTACTATCTTAATGAAACATTTATACATTTACTTATTAAAGAACAGAATATTAGTTATAATTATTGTCCTATCGTAAGATCGATATGACGACCATCAGTATTACTAAATTTAGCATTTGAGGAGTTATGTTATCTGCAGGGTTTTGTTCGTTAAATACGTATCTTTGATCTACAGAATTGTGATTTTGTATATCCCGAAAGGAGTCCAAACAGGGATAGAGCTGGCGATCTAGTTGGCCGAGATTTCTCACTCAAACGTCCAGCGCTCCTCGAAGAGACATGTATTGGATTTTCATTCATTCATGATTGGATAGCATTCACGTTACAAATTTTTTCTCACGTAGTAAATAGACAAAAGTAATTTAGGGGTTACAACCACCCTGGGAGCCTGAAATTTAGTACAAGTATAGTGATTTTTTTACAAGAAGATGATTAATTATTTTTTTTTGTTGCCAATTATTAATGTATTTATTAATTAGACTATTATATTATTTTTTGGATAATTTCTGAAAAAACATGCCGTGGAGCTATTCCGCCATGACTGAAATGCAACATTATCCGAGTACACGTTTTGTCAGAGATAGAAAAGAAGGCCACATACTTATTTAGAAATGAAATATCTAAAATATAGCATTAAAATTAAATTAAATAAAATTAATTAATTTAATTAAATTTAATTCTTTCATTGACGATTGTTAAAAAATACGTATGCTACATCATAGATATTTATTGTTAATAGTACATGACCTTCTTTTCTCTCTCGGACAAACATGCTCCGCTTAATGTTGCTTCTCAGTTGGACATGATTATTAATTTTAATAACAAATTTACATACTTGACTTAAGAAGAATACCCCCCTAAAATGTTACATTTAAAGAATAGAGGCCTAAGATTTTATAATTTAGAAACATTAAAAAATGTATCTCCTATTACGGTATGTCTAATATAATTAATATTCTTGAATTCAATGTCGTCATCTCTTTCCCCCACATACCCCAGGCCCTGAACGACAATTGATTTTTTGCATATCTTATTTCATGGATCAATCGGCGTTCACTCGTCCTGCAAACTTCTGAGGTATTGAAACATGTTGACGTTATTTTTAATGAAATTAAAAATCGCATTTTATTTTTCAGGTAAGAGACCTCCGCCGGGCACTCGGCTGGTCACCCCCAACCCTTGTATTCGGCTGACCATCCCCGACATATTTTTCTGTGAGTACGTACTTGAGATATTTTCTCTGCGCTTTGCTCCCTAATCGCTGCGTATTAGTTCCATCTGCCGCTACAGGGACGGCCGCGGGCTGGCAGCGGGAAACAAAGAGGCTATTTACCACTAAAGATTTTCGGCATCGACGTACGGAAAATATGACTGCCTAAAATATTAGCCGACTTTATTCAAATTCCTGACGTTGTAAATCGGGATGGAGAATTTTTTGTTATTCTTAAGAACCTACCAGCTTCTCACTTACTTTCTCTGTGCAGGCTATTAATTATATTTTGTGACTCATTACTACATTCCAGTTGGTGATTAAAACAGTAACGAGTCTCCGTAACTCTATCTGACGTTGGCGGTCGAATTCACGTTTATACAAATTTATAAGCTTGAAATTTAATATCCACCACTCCTGTTTCCTTTTGAATTTTATTATGAAATTTGATACCTTTAAGAAAAACATAAATTATATAATACTTTTTATGGCAAACGATCGTTAAAATAATAGATTAAGTGTACGGGAAATGAATTTTAAAGAAATCAAGTAGGTTTTATTGATTTTTTGAAACGACTGAAATAATTTGGAATACTTCTTCGAAACGTGAAAATTAATAAATTCAAACAGTCGAAAGTTACCGTAACACGTCGATTCGTTACTTTTCCCGTACATGATGGCATAACTTAGTTTTTTTTTTTTCCTCTTTATTTTGGCCTTCACCAATTCGGTGTTATTAGCCAGTACAAAATATATACAATTAATTAAAAATACAGAAATAAATAACATTAATGAACAATTATTACAATATTAATAATTTTATAAATATTTATACTCGTACTTTGATGAACAATATAAATGACATATTTTAATAACATAGATTAAAAAAGATAGAACATTTAAATTTGAGAACATATAGGTACAAATTATAAATAAATATTAACAAAATTAAAAACGAAACCATGAAGCATTACAATTCATTTAAGTAATATTTTAATATAAAGAAAAGAAAATTGTGAGGATATAAACGAAATATATTTTCACATTTCTCTTATTTAGAAACCAATCAACATAACAAAAACGTAACAGATAAAAAACAACTTAGGATTAACAAAGTTTTACATCATTATTTTTCAAGGTAACAATTTAATTGTTTCATATTGTTAACTAATATCAAGAAAATATTGTGAACGTTTAAAATTACACATTATTAATAAACACATATTAACAAAATTTATAAATTAGGAAAAATAATTCCATTTGTACAAATATAAAGAGAGTAGGTAAAGTAGTACTTCAATATTAAGGAAAATAATCAGAATTAGAATTAATACATATTCAATAATAATTAAATATCTATATTTCAAGAAAATTGCGAGTCTATAGAAATTACAACTTCACATTTCTCTTAATGTGAATTAAACAGATAATAAAAAAATTTAATAATAAAAAGAAAAAGAAAATTGTGAGTTTATAGAAATTATAACATCACATTTCTCTTAAAGTGAATTAACCAGATAATAATAAAAATAATTCATAATAAAAATAAAAAGAAAATTGTAAGTTTATAGAAATTATAACTTCACATTTCTCTTAATTAACCAAATTATAATAAAAAAAATTAAGTTAATAAAACATGTTAAATGATTAAAGTTTCATAATATTAACTTTTAAGTATTTACACAAAGACAATATGACATGGTTTGATGGTGCATAGAGGACTAACTGTATATTTAATGGTAAAGTAGAATATTGTTCGATAAGATCTTTCATTAATTTTTCCCTATCGACCATTATTGGACATTCAAAAAATATATGATTGAGATCTCCGATACCCATGCCGCACTCACATATCGGTGAGTTATTACACTTAATTTTGAAAAGACGACCTGTAGAACAACAATGATTGGATCTTAGGCGACATATAGTTACAATTTTATCCCTACTTAGATGTGAATCTGCGTACCACGGCTTAGACAGAATATTTGGATGAATATTGCCAAAAAATGTACCTTTAACTAATTTCGATATATTCCATTGAGAAATCCAAGAATCTCGACATTTTCTTTTTAAAAATGTCATATCTGATAAAAGTAGTCGATCATATTTGAGATTCCCGGTCTGACAAGCTTCCTTCGCCAGGGAATCAGTTATCTCATTACCAATTATACCAACATGACTAGGAAGCCATACTAGAAAAACACTTGAACTCTTTAAAAACAAACTATAAAGTAGAAATTTAATTTTGCGGAAAATGGGTGAGAGATTAGATTTAAAGGGGGAAGATATTAATAATTTGAGACAACTGAGCGAATCTGTAAAAATGATTACCTTATCAAGTCCATGTAGGTCAACAAACTGAAGGGCTTCAAGAATTGCTATCGATTCAGCAGTGAAACTAGATGTATCGTCTGGGAGCTTAAATATTCCAGTGGCATGAGGATTAACACAAAAAATGCTGCTCCGGCCGAAGCAGGAGACTGTATTTTGGACCCATCTGTATAAATATATGAAAATCCAGGCCATCTTTCGCGAGTTAATTGATTAAATTTATTGTTGATGATCAAAGGATTTTGCGATGCACAAATTTGTTTTGTTAAACCCAAATCAAGATACACATTATTTTCCAGAATAAAACTTTCAAAAGGAATCATATACAACGGAATTGAATGACTTCTGTATATTTTTAAGGCGAAGTAAGATAACGTATGATAGCTCATTACAAGTGAAGGATGATTTTTGTTTCGCCAAAAGGGTTTATTGTGACAATAGGAATGCAAAAGTTGTAATTTAGGGGTTAGTGGATGGGAAAGCATACTAAGACGGTTGATGAAAAATTTGTCTGACTGGAGTTGGCGTCTTATTTCCAGAGGTGGTTCGACATTTTCTACCTGGAGAATATTAATTGGAGTTGATTTCATGCATCCAGATATTAATCTGAGAGATTTATATTGTATTTGATCTAGTTTTTTTGCCAAATATTTAGGGAAAGGTTCCAAAAGAAAGGAAGCATAATCGAGATGAGATCTGATAAGTGCGTTATACATCAATCTCAGAACTGTAGGATGAGAACCCCACCAAATTCCCGCTGTTGCTTTAATAATATTGAAATTTTGATTACATTTTGATAAGACTTCGGAAATATGATTAGACCAAGACAGAGAAGATTGAAAATTTAGTCCGAGAAATTTAACTGAAGAGCTTATATGAAGCGGATGATTCTCAAAATGTACAATAAGATTTGGGGTGATTCTCTTTTTGGAAAAAACAACAATTTTGCTCTTTTCTGAGGATAGGCATAATCCATTATGCAGAAGCCACAAGCTAAGATCATTCAGAGCCTTTTCCATTTGAATCAAAGCCAAGGAAATTGTTTTTCCTGAAGAATAAATGACTATGTCATCTGCAAATGAAATAATTCTACAATATTTAGCAATAACAGCTTCTAAATCACATATGTACAAATTAAAAAGTAAAGGACTTAAAACTGACCCTTGAGGAAGGCCTTTCCACGCCACTCTAGTACCAACTATACATCCTTGTACAAATGCAAGAATGGTTCTACGGCACAAAAGATTTTTTATAAAATTAATAATTTTTCCAGGAATATTCATCTTGTGAAGCTTATCCACAAGAATCGGAATTAAAACATTATCATATGCACCAATAATATCTAAAAAAGCAGCCATTAAGTATTCTTTTCTAGTAAACGACAAATTGATATCAGTGGTAAAAATAGACAAATTATCCAGAGTACTTTTACCTTTACGAAAACCAAATTGGGATTTTGAAAGAAGGTGATTGTGTTCTACAAACCAGTCTAATCTATTTTTAACTGTCTATTTTAATCTATTTAATCTATTTTAAATGTTCCATTATTTTACAAAGACACGATGATAATGCTATAGGGCGGTATGAAGCTCTGATCCACCATCACTAATAATTTCAAAAGTCCAGTCCCATCACTAGTAAAATATGCAATTCCGATCAGTGATGGAAAGTTTCGTTCAGTTGACTGAACTATCGCTCGTCATGTCGTTCATTCAACTATTGGTTTTTAATTGTTCATTTTTCCACCAAAACCCAACGCTGACCCATCGGGGTGATTGAAACTGTTCACTTCAAATGTTTTATACTTTTACAACTTGTGAAAAAATAATCACTGTAACTGAATTACAATATTAATTAACTGAATTATAATTAAAATTACTTCCTTACAATCCATAGGGATTGTGGGAATTCCAAGTTAATTTACGACTGCTGAACCAATAAACGGTTGTTGGTGAAAGTGAACTGAGCTGTTCCATCGTTAAGGAAAATGAACGGTTAGTTCACGAATGACACATTTCTTATTCTGGTACATAACTTATTGTAGCTCTCAACAACGTAGGTATTTAAGTTCTCGATACTGCGCGATCCATATAGAACATTTGTTTCAGTTCTCATTTATCTGCAATCTAGAGAGCAATACATTTATTTCAGCTCTCAATAAATACCTGCTCACTAGATCAACTACATATTATATATTTTTTTATAATCAATTAGTGTATATTATAGATATCTCACAGAGACGAAACTGTATTAATTATGGGAAAGTAGGTATAGAAGTCATTTGGGTGTAACAGGACTTATGACCTGTCTTTTTATGGTTGGCTTAGTGGATCCACTGTACATCATTGTAACAGCGCCATTTCCACCATGATAGAATATCCAGTGCTTATTCATTTTTTGTAAGTTGTATATATGTTTCAATTGCGTGAATCTTTCTCATATTGAGTTTTGTAAGCGCCTTTTCCATGCGGCCTGTACAAAACCATTCTCATTCCCCCTACTCTCCCACGATGTCGCTAATGAGAAAATCTCATACTAATTGATCACTTAAGCCAACCATATAAAGACAGGTCATAAGTCCTATTACACCCAAATGACTTCTATACCTACTTTCCCATAATTAATACAGTTTCGTCTCTGTGAGATATCTATAATATACACTAATTGATTAATAATGTCTCTGTGACATAAATCCAGCACTGTTCTGAAAGATTTGAACAAACTCAAAATATTCTGAATTTTTTTATAAGTTACACTTTTTATAAGAACATTGCTATTTTGCTAACAGAGAAGGAAAAATTAACAATTTCGTTTCAGAGGGTTTATGGTAATCTGGGCTCTATAGTGTAGACGTGCCCCAAAGCAGGAGATAGTCGACCAATCAAAAGTTGAGAACGCGGCGACAGCGAAGAATGAGTCAGTGCTGGTTGAGACCTCACACCCCTTTCCCATTCTTTATTCAGCCGTTCGACCGTTTACGCGCGTTTACCTCAACTAACTTGTGAAATTCGTATTTTAATCGCATCAAATTCAAATTCAAATTTAAATTCAAATGTTTATTCAATGTTCAATGTTACAAATGTTTACAGTGTTTAAAAAATTAAATTAAGCTTTTTTCATTGTTGCTGAGTGTCTTGGCAGCAAGTAATCACTAAATTGATTTGACGCCCTGCCTGCTACACTAGTAACTTACTGTATTATAGCAGACAGTGCTCTTCCAGTAGTATAATGTTCAAGAATATTTATTATTTATATAACATTTGTGAATCAATCTTATTGCCAATTAAAATTAAGTAATAGTAATAATTAAATGTTTACAATTTAATAATGGTGTTAATTAATTATATTATAGACAAAGGAAAAAAATGATCTGAATAGGATATTAATAAAATAAAATATAATAAAATAAAACAATTAAAAGTATTTAAAAAGATTTACAGTAAATGTTCTTGTAGGATTAGTATATTTTAAATTTAGTTTATGTCATGGCTTTTAGTAGGTTTTGGGCATGCTTCCTTCCCTTTTCATGCAACCAGAGTTTCACTTTAGAAGAAAAATACGCGAGACTATGGCTGCATGTTTTAAGTTTAGTGTTAAGAGTATTGAATGTTTTTGGTGCTTGGAAGAGGTGAAATCTTTGTGAAAATGTTTTTGTGAATTTTGGTACAAGATAGTCGCAGTTCGAGGACCGCATTCTGACAATTGATTAATGTCCAGAAAAGCCTAGAGATTACATCTGAATGTGTCCAGAAACCCAGGTTGGTTTTACTTTCTTTTTTACCCCCCCCCCCCCCCCTCTACGCAGCAAGTAAATCGATTGAGTATATGCTATTGAGATATTTTAATGATTATATTAGTGTCATTAGTTGTTTTTTTTTAATAATTGATTAAAAATCATAAATTGTAGTTAAAAAAATATATTTACAATGCTTTTATTCTCCCTCATATTTTATATGGCATTATTTTTTGGTCACAGTGTAATTCACAGGCGCAGGGAATGATACAAAGAACTTTAAACAGAGCCCTTAAAGTGATCTTCAAGCTGGATCGTTACACCAGAACCACTGGCTTGTTCAGGATCACCGGCATGCTTAACCTGGAGGATCTGATATATGTAGAAAAGATAAAGATGATTTATAGCATAAATAATAAGTTGTTTGAAAACGAATATCGTCCTTTGCCAGAACAGTGACGTGCATAGACAATACACGAGAACAAGAGACTATATAAGAAGTGATATACCGAGAACTAATAGGGAGAGATATGGTTTCTTATACACTGCGATCGACTTCTATAATGGGATCTCCAATTCCAGTAAATGAATTGAATACTGTATTTTCACAGGTACTGTTAGACAATTAGATTCCTTCCTTGCACACATTAACGCACTCCACAAAAACATTAAATTCACCATGGAGAAAAATTTAGACAACTCCTTAAATTTTTTAGATCTTTCAATTAAGGTAGTAAATAATAAATTAGATTTCAATATATACAGAAAACCAACCCATACGGATACTGTAATTCCACACGATTCTTTACACCCCATATCACACAAAATGGCCAGTTTCCATTCCCTAGTAAACCGATTAATTAACGTTCCCCTTGGCACTTTAAATTAAAATTGTGAGCTTAACACATTAAAACAAATAGCTAAAAATAATGGTTATAATGATAAAATGATAGATGAAATGCTAAAAAACAAAATAAAAAAGAACTTAACAAAGAAACACATACTCAGCATGCAATAATAATGAAATTAAAAATAACTCTTGGCGAAAAATTCTATATACAGGGTCGCCAACCCAGAAAATCTCCCCCATCTTACCTTCCCATAGACAACCCGCATATTACACCAACAACAATTTAGGAAAAATTTTAGATAACTCAAAATCAAAAATAAACTTTTTAGAAAAAAGCGGAGTATATGAAATCACATGTGGTGACTGCAATATGAAATACATCGGTCAAAACCGCGAGAAATCTTAAAATTAGAATAAAAGAACACCGTCGCGGTCTTGTTAGTAATTATTTTTCATAATTTGCTAACCACATTATTAACACCAATCATTCTTTCCATTCCCATACACTTAAACTATTACACTCTGTTAAATATAAAGGCCAAATAATGAACAATCTCGAAAATTTAGAAATACAAAAAAATTTAAATTCTAATAAAACTCTAATCAATAACACAATATTTCAAAATTCTTCACCGCTCCTTACTTTATTCCCGTTAACTCAAACCCCACCCCCAGCAAACCCCCTCCCCCCCCAAACATAACTCCACCCACCTCTATCAGTACCTTAGATAATTAATTTTACTCTTATGCTTCAGTTTAAATCATCACCCGTTGATGACAACATCGGTAGTTGTCGAAACTAGTTGTGTAATCATCTTAAACTCATTAGTGGTCTTAGACAAGTAATCTATTTATTTATATATAACAAAAACTGGATGTTGTCAGCAGCTTTATTGATCCCTTTACCTATTACCCTAATTAAATAGTCCACCTCCAAGGGTCAGAGCGCATGGCGTGTAACGATATTGGCCTATTCAAATAGACATTGCTGAAAAATTATACGAAAATATCTATCTGCTAAAGTTTATAATAAAGAGAAGCTTCACAACCCGTTAAATACTCTATAATTAAATATTTGCCGGATAAGTAGATGCGGACGAGCCTTATTATTTCTGCACGCGGGCGTGTAAAGCAGGCTTTATGTTATTTTGTTTAACGAGATGTCCAATCACAGACGCGGGCGTTAGCACCGAATCTGACCAATGAAACGCGTCCTTAGAGTTAGACTTTGACTTTTACACGCGAGTTGGAATCAAAGATGGCGCGAGATAGGGACGATTTTTAGGCGTTACAAATTAGAAAGCGGCACTTGAGTTTTCAGCTTGAAGGTCGGCGGAGGCTTTGTCGAGGAGAGTCAGTAAGGAAGATAATTTGGCTGGATCGAGGAAAAAGCAAGAGGTTGATACTAATTCAAAGAGAATTGGAACAGTGAACAGCTAAGCATTTTCAATATTATTTATTTCTATTGCCTTTTTCGTGTATTCAATTTAGAACTTTCTGGATCGTAACAATTATTGATACATGCTGTGGATTGTTTTGTTACGTATTTTGGGCCTAGGGATAATTATTACTATACGCGCTTCGGATTTAATGTACAAGAAATCGTACTGTTGCTACGGTGATAATTCCAGCGGGGAATTATTGCATAACGCTGATGAAATATGTAATTCTGTCGCTGTTCATATGAAAAATCATTTAAATTTGATATTCATATATTACCAAAGATATAAAGGCTTTAAAATGGAATACTTTACTGACGAAGAGGGTTTCGTGTTTGTTTGTGGGTTTTAAAATTCAGTATAATTATGCATATTCAATGTCGCGAGGTTCAGAATGTGCGAGAGGTTCTTCAGGGCGGATGTATTCTTATGCAAAAGAATGCTTTGTTATCTATACTGGCGATTGAATACACGGAATTCTATATGATCTGTATTATTTTGGGGATAATACGGAATTTAATTATGTGTTTTGATATCACGATTGTAGGCGTGATATAGGTTCAAATCGTGCGAGGAATTTCCTACAAACAATATATTTTAAAAATGCATCTGGATTTTATATTTATTTTATGAAAACATGAATGTGTGGTTTATTTGAACTCGTTACATGTTTGTATTGCGTATCATTAGGCAATCGTTGAAAACACGATTTGTTCCTATCAAGTTCTTATAAAGACGTGTATCGAATTGTATATATTCCTTAATTGCGATGGTTATTCATATGACATTGTTTATTCATTCAATATTAGATATTTGAAATGTTTCTACCGCCACCTAGCGGGAATCAAGAAAGGGTTTGAGCCTTCGCTAAGGATTGGTCTATAGTAAGCGGCAGTACGTGGCGCGTTTCATTTGAGTGTAATAAATTTGATTTAAAATTACTTTATATCTTGAATTACAAAGGAAATTTAAGTTCATTTTTTCTTATAAACCGGCCCATATATGAAATTGTCAAATATATTTTAGAAATATACGTTACTGACACCTGATGGAAGATTTAGGAAACATTTTGAGTCTCCGCTAACGAGAATAGCAATAGGGGGCGCAATATATATATATTCTCTTAGTAACGAATAATTAAAATTGGACTTCTTTGGTTTTTATATATTCCTTTGTTTCGCTTCATTGCAACGCTAATTGAAATTGTTTTATCTTCATTAATATATATATTATGTTATATTATACGTTGATACGGCATATTTATAGACGGAGTAAACATAAACATCGGCTTATTTGACTACAGAGAGGAAGAGTTTGTTCACAAAGGGCATTAGATATTATCAATTTCGTATGCGATCCCAAGATGTTAGAAATATTTTAGTTAATATAATTTCTTTGAATATTTGCTGCGGAATAATATTTTATAAGAAGTTCATAACTACTTGTCAACGGACGATCTTATAAACATAGTGTATATTGCACAATATATTGAAATCAAAAATCTACGTATTTCCTAGGTGGCGGAACTCAAACATACCTGTAATTATAATTACCTTTCGATATATTGCTACGCCTTTTAATCGGATAACCCAGCTTGGGCGAAGTGGGAAGATTAGGTCCCACACGTCAGGGCTAATAATGGGCTTCTTTTGCTTTTATTGTTTTCTGTATTCGTTTTTATTTATTAGGTGGAAACGTGAGAAGATGTTTTATTTTATTCATTCAATAAACATAATATCATATTTTTACGAGTCACGATAATTATTTATATGACAAATTGTTTAATTTTATTCATTCAATATAAATAATTTCATATTTTTACGAGTCATCATAGTTATTTACTTATATGACAGATTGTTTTGTTTTATTCATTTAATATAAGTAATATCATATTTTTTACGCGTCACCGTAGTTATTTATCTATACGATTTTATTATTATTAGTGATGCAACGAATACTAATTTCACGAATTCGAGTATCAAGCCTACTATTCGGTGAATACGAATGCGAATGTTTCCACCAGGTGGCGGGACTCAAACATACTTGTAATTATAATTACATTTTGATATATTGCTACGCCTTTTAATCGGTTAATGGATAGTACGTGTGTAATGTTTACGCCTGCATGTGATATCACTATACAGATTAGGTGAACTATATTTAAGGGGTTTATGTCCTGCATGTGCTCGGCGTAGAGGGAATAGTCACATTGTTTTATTCATTCAATATTAGATATTTGAAATGTTTCTACAACATTTTCCATTATTGTGGGCAGTTCGCGGTTTGATCAGGGGTAGTTAACCTTCGGTCTTCCGTAACCCTGATAGTTTTTCATATGGCATTGTTTTATTCATTCAATATTAGATATTTGAAATGTTTTCTAGAACATTATTCACTATTGTGGGCAGTTCGCGGTGTGTTCAGGGGTAGTTAACCTTCGGTCTTCCGTGATCACGTTATTTACTAATATGACAGATTGTTTTGTTTTGTTCGTTTAATATAAGTAATATCATATATTTTAATGAGGTGGGGGAACTTGAACTTACTTGTAAATATAATAACCTTGATGCAACGAATACTACCTTCATGAATACGAATATCAGGCCTACTATTCGGTGAATACGAATGCGAATATTTCCACCAAGGTGGGGGAGAACGCTAGCATATTTGTAATTATATCGTTTGTGTCTGCATGTGATAGTGATATCACTATACGGCGTAGATGAACTAGTTTTAAGGGGTTTATGTCCTGTATGTGCTTGGCGTAGTGGGAATAGTCTTCTCGTTTCTAGGATTCTATACAGGTTTACAGGTGCTGATATTGAAATATATATACAAGGAAAACACTAATTTGGGAACCATTAACTGGATGGAAGATATTGAAGCACACATACACACAAGGAGGACGTTATGTTAAATACATGACTGGAAAGTTGTTATTGGAAAACACAGGCGTCCAGTCGGCGGGACGCAAGCATATTTGTAATTATATTGGTCATGTCTGCATGTGATATCATTGTACGGCGTAGATGAACTAGTTTTAAGGGGTTTATGTCCTGTATGTGCTCGGCGTAGAGGGATTAGTTTTCTTGTTTCTAGGATCTAATACTGCTTTACAGGTGCTGATATTGAAATATATATATATATATACAAGGAAAACACTATTTTGGGAATCACTAACTGGATGACAGATATTGCAGCACACATACACACAAGGAGGACGTTATGTCAAATACATGACTGGAAGGTTGTTATTGGAATACACAGGCGCCACTAGAAGATATGGGCAGTTTGCAGAGAACTTCAACTTCTGTCAGTTAAGGACCTTTTACTATTACTATTCTTTCGCCTTTTTGCATAACCGTGGATGAACTAGATTGAAGGGGTTTATGTTCTGTATGTGCTCGGCGTAGAGGGAATAGTTTTCTTGTTTCTAGGATCTAATACAGTTTTACAGGCGCTGATATTAAAATATATATACAAGGAAATGAAGGGCTACACAGGCGCTGGAAATTGCTCAATTTTGGAGAGTTATATTACTTCGGATCAGGATGCCATCTCAGAAGCAGACCAACTACAGAACTAAGATAAGAACCTTTGATATTATTTATTCCTGATGTTTTCTTATGTGTATCAAATGGACTGTTCGTGCTATATAATTTGTCATTGTCTCATGGTCACTATTCATTTCATTACGTGGGTTCAGAGTTCGACGTTAACGGACGCGAAAACAAATTAGTACTGATGTCGGGACGTAACGTCGGGATTATATCTTAATTATCTTTAGGATAGAAGCGAGGTCATCATACGTGCATTCTGCATTTCAAACGTTTTACTAACATATATAAATACATATTATTGCGTTTTACAAATTGAATATGTTCGCGGGAAATAGGCATTTCCGTCCGGTTATGCAATGTTAACTTCCAACGTAGCATAATGAGATCTTATTACCGGTGCTAGACTCTCGAGGTTAGTCACGTGATTGTTGTATAAATGGAATAGTGAAGGGGATTGAAGAATGAGATACACTCGCGATACAGGTAGTTGTATGTAACTGGGATCAAATGACGGGGTGCGTGTTCTCGATCCAGGGGATGAACGGGACTGCGGAGACACTCTGGGTGGGTCTAAGTAGAATTGCGCAACGCCTCCACACAGTTAAAATGTGTTCAGTCAAGCAAAGGTGAAGCATTTCGAATCGGACCAGAGCGTCGTGCCTCAAACACAGCCGGAGGGAAGAAGCCCCTACGTTCTTTCACTCCCTTGGCCCGACGAGCTCGAATTCCGGATATGAATGTTCATGAATGTCAGCTAAAAGACTCAGGTCGCCGTACCTCAATCGAAACCTTCGTTCGGGACCTCATCAACGTACGAGACAGGGCGTTCCGCATGGACGAGCAACTATGAGAAGCAAATGAAGGGGATTGAAGAAAGAGATACACTCGCGATACAGATAGTTGTATGTAACTGGGATCAAATGACGGGGTGCGTGTTCTTGATCCAGGGGATGAACGGGACTGCGGGGACACTCTGGGTGGGTCTAAGTAGAATTGCGCAAAGCCTCCACACAGTTAAAATGTGTTCAGTCAAGCAAAGGTGAAGCATTTCGAATCGGACCAGAGCGTCGTGCCTCAAACACAGCCGGAGGGAAGAAGCCCCTACGTTCTTTCACTCCCCTTGGCTCGACGAGCTCGGGCTCTGGTTATGAATGTATGTGAATGTAATAACTCCGTACTCAAGGACGAGATAGGACGTTCCTCATGAACGAGAAATTATAAGATGCAGGTAGCAGTTCGACAGTCAATACTTATGCTCGGGGCCGCTTTAAAGAACGAGATCTGTTAGCAGTTTAACAATCAATTTTTATGATCGGGACCGCATTCAGGCGCGCGATGGCATTACTAACACCATCATTCTCATCAGTCACCACCTTTTCTAACTTGCTGTATACAGAGACCTTCGGGGTTCTCTCTTCCCGGCCAGCGAGAAACATATCAGGAACTACACAATCAACTGTAATAATCATGCTGTTTTACCATCATTTAATATCTCTAGTCAATAAGACTACACCGTGGGATCAATCACATCAACTATATTTGGCGATGCTAACATGGCTCTGACTGACGCGCTCAAGGGAGAGTCTTTTCCAGTCACCCAGTTAGTTCATTCAGCCCTTTAATCAGCAGTAAACATCATAATAATCCGGCTCATGTAGCCGCAACGTGGGATCCTCATCATATACACCAGTCAATTTGACTGCCCCGCGGGACAATATACAAACCTTAATATCAGACGCGGGATTTCTTCCTGATATGTTTGTCGCCGGGAAGCGAGGACTTCGGGGGATTCCAGCAGGAGCAATAGAGTCTCGGCTTGATCTTGGTCTGCAGCTTAGTGTGGGAGGTTATGTCTAAACAGGAGTTAACCACCGGATGCGGCGATGCTCTGGGGCCGCATCCCCCTCCCCCCTACGGGGGGGGGGGGCATCTAGAATCCACGTTTGAACAGAAGTGGTTAGACACTTCTTAAATTTCACTTACAAATCTGTATCTTCCATTCCCTTAGAATCTCGGGCTGCGATAATGTCAGACAAAGCTTGCCCTGAGCCTCTGTTGCGCCTAGTTGTTGTGAATATATATATGTTTGTCTTCCCCTACTATGTACTATGAACAGATTGAGCAGATTGGACAACGTGAGACGCGCTATCGGTAGGTTTCTTACTTGTGTTTTGAATATAACGTTTGCTATTATATCTTGTAAATCTGTCATAAATGGGTGCCGCATGTGGTTGTGCTGACACTGTTCTAAGCTGCTATTATGAGATGTTGATAATCAATGCGGGCGGAATCTTTAGCGTATGCCGTTAACTTGGCAACGATTGTATTGTTTTATATTACAGTATTTTAACCCCGATGGTATTATAGTTATGGCGGTTCAATGTAAGGGAGTTTTGCTACTAGCGTTTATTCCTAGGCTACGCCGCATATAATTGGCTTTTAGGCCAACTCCGGACGTGGACGATATCGGCTATCTCTCATATAGGCGAAACTGTAGAGTTCTAGAGCGGTTTCTAGAAGGACGAGTACGGATTAGTTACGTGCGTTTGTTATTTCCATAGTTAGGTAAGAATTCGATCTATATTAGTCTAGTCGCGTTAATAAGAATACGAATCTCACCACATATCAAAAGAATCTTGGATAGCTACGGACACAACGGAGGAGGAATTTTCCTAACCACTAGATAGATCACGACTGGCCAATTTTGAAAATATAAATTCTTAACAAAAAAAAAATAAATAAAATATTAGCTTTCATGTAAATATACTTCCGAAGTTCTAAGTTCAACTTAAGTTTTCATCTAGTAGCTTAAAGCATAAAATGTGTGCTTAAAAGTCCCAAAAGCTGTAATAAAGCTCAATTCGGTAGCTTAAAGTCTCAAGCTTTGGGCTTTTCGTAAAACTTACATTATTAAACTTTATAGTTAGGTATTTAGCTTAGGTGTACAGTTAGGCACGTTACAGGTTGTGGTCATAACCATGACCACAACCAGCAACCGCTTGAACATTTTCGACTCATAATCAAGGCGGGAATCTACCTGTAAGGTATTGTGGACTAGCTCTGTTACGCCCTGTATATTACCGGAATACTAATTTCTAGCGCATTTCGTAGTCTCGTATTTTCGCTACATGCCCCGCTACACGCATTCTACAATGCGCCAAAAGAAGATAACTTCAACAAAGCTTCACTTAAATACATTATCATGTTTCCTTTATTACTGGTGAGAGCAGTTGATTGTATTATCGCGTAATGGAAAGCTGAGTGAGGATCACACCAATTTTTTTTTAAATGATAATGCGCTTTGCGACCGAGCGGGCGACCACACATCCGGGGATGTGAGACGGTTTCGAGATCATAACATCGTACCTGAATTGTTTCAGGAACACACCGTCGTATTAAGAGTGCGTCATACAGGCAGCAGGCACTAACCACGCGTCCGATACAAAATTGTGATATGTCACAATGTCCCACAAAACACACTCAAATCGATTATAAATAATTATATATTGTAATGTGGACGATTCAGGGCAGGGCGCTCGACGTCTTTGAGAGTTTTAGTTTTAAAAATATTTTCTGTACGGGCCTGATACATGGACGCCGCGACAATAAAAGCAGAGAAATACTAATAAACATAATTCTCTTTGTAACAGTGTCCATCACTAACGCTACCAATACGCTACGCCACGCTGAATGGCGCTGAAATATATTGTAACGGGACAACGGCGGTGGGAGATAAATGAAATAATTAGTTAAGGATTGGCTTGTTGGTCTTGTGGTTAGGACTCTAGCCTCGTGATCCAAAGGTCGCGGGTTCGAAGCTCACTCCGGACCAGCGAGTTAGCCCTATTTTCATAGCACTAGCGTTTGTCTTAATTTGAAAATTGTAAGAATATTGATGTGACACGTATTCCTTGTTCGCAACTCCATTTTTTTTAAAAGGATAAATAATAGAATTCTCACAGAGACGAAGCTATTTATATATGAGAAAAGCTGACGGAAGTCTCTTATATGAGACTCTTATAAGAGACTTCCGTCCACTTTTCCCATACATAAGTAGCTTCATCTCTGTGAGACTTCTATAATTTATCCTTAATTAATTAATCATCTCTCTGGGGACCAAATCCAGTAACTGTGTTCTTAGAACATACTTTAATATAAAAATATTGTTAATATAAATAATTAACTTTTTATTTATCACCAAAGTCAGTGAACGCGAACTAAACTAGAGCATATTTATGTTATTCGGACTAATCACTCATCTATGGAACACTTTATACTCTTCTTTGAATATTCGCACGTCTGAAATCATACTGTCACTGTTGAACGCCCGGTAGGTTCTCTCGTAATTTATTAATCGCCGCTTGTCGCTTCTCTCGTTTATCTCTGGTTTCACTTCTTTCAAAACAACAACTCTTTGTTTCAATGGCGTCGTCCCGCTTATATTTAGTCTCGAGTTTCCAGACGTTTCGCGAATCTAGTCGGCATTTCCGTTGTTCACTCCCGACCTATCCAATAATTTCCAATTTACTATAAAACTTCCAGAGTGCCGGAAACTCTATAACTATAAGTAATTCCTAAAACAAAGTCTAGTTAGCAGGTTGTATGATGTATGCAAAGAAAGTGACCTTATTATGAATGTAAAGAAGTCAAAAGTAATGGTATTCGAGAAGGAGGAAAGTAAGACAACGTGTGAAATACTAGTAGGCAATGAATGTTTGGAACAAGTGGATGAGTTTGTGTACTTGGGAAGTATGTTCGATAGAAGAGGGAATGTTGAGAAAGATATAGAGAGGAGAGTGACTGCCGGGAATAGGGTGAACGGTGCTTTGAATGCAATAATTTCTAATAGAAATATGTCTACCGAGGCAAAACTAGCGGTACATAATGGAGTTCTGGTACCGACACTAACGTATGGAAGTGAATCCTGGAGCTGGCAAAGGAGGAACGAAAGTAGATTGAATGCAGTGGAGATGAGGTCCCTTAGACGTATGTGTGGTAAATCCATGTATGATAGAGTAAAGAATGAAGATATTAAGAATGAATGTAAAGCTGATCGTAGCATAATACATAGAATAAAAATAGGATCGCTCAGGTTTGGGCATGTTGAGCGAATGAATGAGGAAAGAATGGTAAGAAAGATATATGATGCAAGTGTTGACGGCGCCAGAAAGAGAGGGCGACCACGGAAGACGTGGCATGACCAGATTAACCAGATACTGGAAGATGGTCCTGTGAGAAGCCTGAACAACCGTCGAGCTTGCATGCGAAGATGTATGAATGTAGACGAAGCGAAAGTTGTATGTCAGGACAGAAGAGTATGGCGCTCTATCCTCTCTGCCTACCCCCACGGGGAAACGGCGTGATGGTAAGTTAGTTAGTTAGTTAGTTAGTTAGTTGACAGTCTCCTAACAATATATTGTAATAATATTCTGTATCAAGGTGCTTTTTCGAAAATACTCGCACCCTAACAAAAAACATCTTCATTAATTAAAGAATTATCAAAAATAAAAATTTTCAACTAATTGTCAAAGGATCGCAGCAGTAGGAGACAAAACAAAAGAATATAAGAAAAACGTAACTAAGGCTTTATTTTGTTTTAATCGTTTATTACAATCGTTTCTCGAGAATCTTCTGTGGAACACTTTTTGGCGGCGATTAAATAATTATTATTATTTATAGTGTGGTTCGAGAATTCAGAAAAGTTATTACCAGTTAGTCAGCGACTTTTCGACGAGAAGAAGTTAGACCGATGTTTTTGCTGTAGCAAACATTGTTATTAATACGTCACTATTACTGTTTTAAGCATTTGAAATCGAAGAGGTAGAACCAAAGTTATGAGCCACCGAATTACCTTTAGTATCGAGGAGGAATGATGGAAGATGATCAGGTAAGAGACGAGAGCTTGCATTCTTGTTACTTTAATACCGAATTTGAAGGTACAACCATTGATATTTTTACATTAAAAATAGCATCGAAGTATTTGTTGAGATATCCGGACCTGAGTGTATTTATTCAAATCTACATAATCGCTTGAAGGTACTTGAAAATCAATTTCATTTTCGAAATGTTGATGTTACAAGTTATATGAAATAGACTGCAGATGAAGAGATTAAAGACCAGTTATACAAGGAACATGCCATGTCGTTCACCATATATGTTACTCAAGAGAAATTTCCTTATTCATTATTACCTAAAGCGTAACTAGAGAGCGAACGTAAGGCATAATTAAAAAAGGCTAAAGTCTTAATAAGAATATAGAGACACCTATTGAAGAATAGTGAAGATATTGTAACGACGCTAAAAAGAATCACCCACTCATGTCAAGTGACAGTTGCTTGAAATGTTCACAATACTACCGAAGATTCCAGAACAGCCTAGCGTAATCTACAGCTTTCGAGAGACGTCTCCAAAATTCCAGGAACATCTGGAAGTTACGAGAACTTGCGAGAAAACACTATAAAAGTCTCGAAGGTTCGAAAATTCAACGTTATCGGGTATAAATAAACGGATCCAGACTACGGAGGGCCATTGGTATTTTGACGTTTCCAACGCCGCGGCTCTAGCGGCGAATCACGAAGCGAAAACAGTGTTACTATCAGGCGTGTGAACTTAGCAACAGATAATTAAGTGAAGTACTTACCCGTGTGCGATATTTGAGCGAATATTCTGGAAGTAAAATTCGAGTTCTTACAAAGTAAAATAAACCGGAGCGAATAGTAATACGTGCTAAAATTGGATGGATTGTTCTAGTGAATAGTGAATAATGTGTTAAAGCGATTATAAAGTGTCTATTTACGAGTGATAAATTTGCGAAACAGTTTAATTTAAATAATAGCGAAGTAAAATAAACCGGAGCGAATAGTAATACGTGCTGAAATTGGATGGATTGTTCTAGTGAATAGTGAAGTTTATTCTATTTACGAATGATAAATTTGCGAAACAGTTTAATTTTAATAATAGCGTTAAGTTAAATAGTGTTAAGAGATTTTGTACGTTTGTTTAATTAATTAATCAGTAATTAATAAATCATTATGAAATCCCAGCGTTTTCATTAATTCCTCCTGCAGCCACGACACGTGACAATATCATTAGAAGAATACTGAAGAGAATGATATTCCGCACCCCGTGAATATCATACTCTTATAGTGATGGTCAACACCATTAACTTAACCGGTATAGAAGTCTTTTGGGTATGGGAAGGACTTACGACCTATCGTACCGTTGGCTTAAGTGATCACATCCCTTAAAAATACAGTTTTGTCTCTGTGAGACATCTATAATATACATTGATTGATTATTGATCTCCATGTGACAAAAAATCCAGTTCCGTTCTGAAAAATTTAGACATACTCAAAATATTCTGAAATTACATGGAACTCAAAAGTTGCCTCGTAAGACACCTGATTTTCCTTTTGTGCATGGCTCAATCTGGAAAAGGTTAAAATCGCAGGATCTAAGCTCCCGTGAGTGTTGTCGGGCGGATGATGATGCAGCATCCAGTCCCGGTTATGATATCCGATATTCCCGTCATCTTTGAATCCAATGCAGTGCCAAGCCCAGCGGTGGATTTGTTTTTCAGTCTTCGACAATCGCGGATGTGTCTATTTAGCACCGAATAAACCACACGTTACACGCAACAGATCTTTTACTAGAAGACATCCGAAACCGCCCAGATCCTCACGATAACACTATTAATTAACTTCTAAACTCAGATGTCACTCTTATAATAATACAAACCGACAGAGACTTAATTAAACCTCTTGACATTTTAAATATTATGAAAAAGTATGAACGATTGTACCAATGGTACGTTAAGGCGATCGTCTAGCAGAATGAGCAAATTTCACCATTTTTTCTCATATCTTCTCTTTCGTTTTTTATCACATTTTTGTAGGGACATATCTAATTTAAAAAATTTATTCATCAGGTTACATATATTTTAAATACGAATATCTTATTAAAATGTCATAAACTAAATTAAATAGTTGATTAATAAATTACCAAACCTTCGATGTTTTAAAACTGAAGAAAATTGCTCCACTTTGTGGGCCTTTTATAACTGAACGGCGTGTGAGATGTCTTTTTTATTCAATAATATTACTTTGACTATTTAAGTAAAAAAGTTGTCAATCATGTAAAAAGAGTTGAAAAAGACCCACAAAAAAATAAAATATTTTTAAAAAACAGTATTTTTTAAAACATAAATTGCATGTAAACGTATTAACATTCTATAATTGTAAAAATTTTTTGATAATCGTTAACTTTGTAATATTATTGAATAAAAAAGACATCTCACACGCCGTTCAGTCATAAAAGGCCCACAAAGTGGAGCAATTTTCTTCATTTTTAAAACATCAAAGGTTTGGTAATTTATTAATAAATTATATAATTTAGTTTGTGACATTTTAATAAGATATTCATATTTAAAATATATGTAACCTGATGAATAAATTTTAAAATGAGATATTTCCATACAAAAATGTAATAAAAAACGCAAGAGAAAATATGAGAAAAAATGGTGAAATTTGCTCATTCTGCTAGACGATCGCCTTAAGACTAACAGATTGAGAAATTTCGCGTGACATTAAAGAATTGCGCAAAAATTTCAAGGCTTACCTCAAATGTCACTTTTATATTCGGAAAATTCGCATGGCATTGAAAACGTTACTTTTGAAATAATTGAAACCCACAGTTGTCAATACAATGTCCAATAAAATAACGCTGCGGCATTTTTAATATTTTTTTGAAAAGTTGATGTGATTTTATAAAACTAATGAATGAGTATTATGTTTTCATCCGGAATTCGTCTCTCTGCCAAATTTAAGAGCGATTGTTGGTTGATCAAATATTCATTACAAAATTTAGTGGCTGACGGACAAGTGAAGCTAAGTAAAGGCGAGTCAAATACGCAGATTTCTTTAATTTCATGAGTTGTATAAGTCTACTTATCACAATTTATTTTTCTTCATTTGTGCACAAGTTTCTGATGTGTCTTGGCGTTGAAGCTTACTTTTTTGTCGGCTGTCGAAATTGTTACACGTGTTTTGATGTGCTCGGTGACTTTCTACATATGGAAAAAAGGGACAATGTTTTCAAAATTTAAAGGGATAAAGTTAAAATTGTTGAATAAGTAAAATAAAAATGTTTTCACGGCCTTTCAGAAATATTGCATATAGTTTTCTGGAATACTCTGTATATCCGACCTCCCTGGCCGACGATTTTTTTATTATCAAACATCGTATATCATTTTGCTCCATCTTCTTTCATTTCAATTTTTACATTTGAACGCGGCAATGAACTACGCGCCGGCCCTGGAAGTGAGTCTAATAATATAGCGAGAGAGACGGCGCGACGTTGTGCCGTATGTAAGTGACGTTTATCAAATAACGTGTCTGCTCTGCAGGATTATTTTCAGATGATCAAGGAGCCAATAGTCGTCATGGTCGGCACGAAGAGCACGACTGCGATTTAGCATGGATGCGATAAGCACCACATCGAAAGTAGTCGGTTTTAATGTGCGCTCCATAAATCTCCGCGTCCGCGTACCCTCGAGTCAAGATCAAAAAGAAAGAAACAAGGAGTGCCATACATTTCAACTGAAAGGGTGATTGAACCCTAAAAGGATTACATTTTTGTCACTGATTATGTAGTGTCAAGTTTAAATGTATAAACATTGCTAAGAGGAGAGCTAAACTCCATTATTGGATTGTAGGAGGGCTGTCATATTGCCTCTACGCAATGGCAAAGAGTCGCGCATGGACTGCGGAAGCTACTGGGCCATTGGCCCATGGTTCTGTCTGCAAAAACTATTTGGGAGAATTTTGATAGAGTCAGGAGGGTGATTCAAAAAGGTATGAGATGTACAACAAATGTTTATGAGTATGAGATATTTTTGAGAGATTTGCAGTAAGAATTGCGGAAAATTTTTTGACATGACAGAGTGATAAGACGAAAGTTATGGAAGGTTTTGTATAAGTGAGGGGTAAAGGGTGAGTAGTAAAGCTGGGTTAAAAATTAATGCATTCACATTCATGGTGACATAGGTGTTAAACAGGGTTGCATAGTGTCATCATAGCTTATTAACTT